>CM077162.1:134194573-134421753 GCA_039583875.1 Platanthera guangdongensis | reverse complement strand
AATCTTCTAAGTCTTCTCTGAGGCTTGTCTGATCAATATGACTTGTTGACCTACCCTATATTCTAATGAAGACCATGACCCTAGAGTATACAAGGAGGGTCAATCTATGCAACCCTAATAATGACCTTACCCCAAATCATAAACACAGTTAGGGTTCCAACATAAACTATGCTCATTGCGTTGGGTACTTTGTATACCCTTCAGAATGGTCTTTATACACTAGGATAATCTCCATCTCTTCAAACATCCGAGCTAATTTCATTCTCATCAATCAGGACTCGGGGCTTGTTTCTGGTACCTTCCTGCTAAAGGCATCAGCCACGGAGTTTGCTTTTTCGTGGTGGTAGTTCAAGGTCAATTCATAATCACATAAAAAAAATCTAGCCATCGCGTTGTCTCAGTTGCAACTCCATTTAAGTATGACGTATTTTAAATTTCTTCTGATCCAAAAATATCTCACAGTGGACGTCGTCTAAATAATATCTCTAAATCTTCAAGCGAACATCACTACCCCCCAACTCCAAATCTTGATTTGGTAATTAGCTTCATGCTTCATTAGTTGCCTTGAAGCATTAGAGATCACTTGTGTGCTGCATCAAGTACTGCTCCCATCCCTTGGTATGATGCATCAGTGTAAACTTGAAATCCATCCTTCCCAGACGAAAGGGCTAGAATGGGTACGGAGGTGAGTCTGTCCTTCAACTCTTGGAATGCGGCTTCGCACAGGGGTGTCCACTTGTATGGCACACCTTTCAACATAAGGGCAGTGAGGGGGCGACTATCATTGAGAATCCTTTCACAAACTTGCAATAATATCGAGCAAGTCCAAGGAAACTCTACACATCAGCTGCTGACTTCAGAGGCGACCATCCTTCACTACACGCACCTTGGACGGATCCACAGCTAACCCGACACCACTGATCACATGGCCTAAGATGACAACTTCTCGGAGCCAAAATTCACACATGCTGAACTTGACAAACAAGGTATGCTCTTTTAATTTCTTCAGCACCATGGTCAAGTATTCCACATGATTCTCTTCTGTCTTTCAATAGACTAAGATGTCATTGATGAAGATGATAACAAAGACATCTAGGAATGGATCAAACACTTTGTTTATCAGCTCATGAATACTGAAGGGGCGTTCGTGAGCCTAAATGACAATATGGTAAACTCATATAGCCAATACCTCGAGCTAAACGTCGTTTTCTGGATATCCTCATCTTGTATCCTCAATTGATAATGTAGGATCAAGCGCATAGCCAACTGTTCCAAAAGCTCAGACTGTTGAAAGGGTGCTACTTAATTTCTTAAATAAGTAGCAGAGCTCCACGATCAAGTGATGGAATGCCAGACCCAACAATCCCCCCCCCCCCCCCCCCGCCCCAGCATCCAGTACAACCCATCAGCTCAGAGGTAGGGTTACCAGATGGCCCACATGGCTCAGAGGTGGGGTTACCACATATCCACGGTTGCCTGAACCACCAGACCCACATAGGTAGAAGGGGAAAATCAGGATTTAATAGCGCCCCCCCCCTCCGGTCTTGAACCTGTGACCTCCTATGATACCAAATGTGGGATCAAGCGCATACCCAACTATTCCAAAAGCCCGGATTGTTGGAAAGGGTGCAACTTAATTTCATAAACAAGTAGCAGAGCTCCATAGATCAAGTGAAGGAATGCCAAACCAAACAGATAAACACCGAGCCCAGATCCAACTTGGAAAAATAGTACGCTCCTACCAGCTGGTCGAATAACTCATCTATCCTGGGTAAAGGGTAGGTGTTCCACATCGTTAAATGGTTGAGTTCCCGTAATCTATACATAATTGCAAAGTTCCATCCTTCTTCTCAACGAATACAATAGGGGATCCCCAAGGTGATGAACTAGGATGAAAGAACCCTGACTCTACTAACTCCTGCAATGGAACGCTTGACTCTGCGAGTTTCTTCGGGGCCTTTCAGTAAGGGGTCCTAGAAATGGGCTTCGCACCCCGGTACTAACTTGATTTGAAAGTGCACCTCTTGATACAAGGGTAATCCCCACAACTTCTTGGGAAATACCTCGAGAAAAGCCCTCACCACTCACACATCCTTCGTATCTATTGTCATCAATTTCAATTCGAAACATATCATGTAAACTTCATCCCCCTTTATGTGGGCTTTCAAGGCCTGAATTGAAGATAATAACAAACATGGTGTGAATCTTATACCTTGGAAAATGACTTTCGAGTCTCCATGTCTCAAGTAGATACGTTTCTCCGTACAATCAATTCTGGCGTGGTGCCAATCCAACCAAACCATGCCCATAATGAGGTCGAATTCTGGCATTCCCAAAACTATGGCTGGGTTTTAAAAGGTTCTTCCCCCAAGAAGTATATCCAATTCGCACTTGGCAATTGAAGTCATCTCCGAGCTGTTTGGGAGGCGTACTCTCTGAGCAATACCCGTGAAGTATTGTACACCTTCTAGGTCTTTAACGATGTCCTCGATAGAAACGAGTATGTGGCAACGATGTCGAATAGATTATAGGCCGGTATCCCACCAACCATCACGATTCCTATGTATTAATTATAACGACTCAAAGCTAGACTCCTAGCATATCCTAGGCAATTGAAGGGAAATGCTCATAACACATTAACCAAATTAAGACATACCTACAATCACCTCTTTAGGATTCCTTTCCCGTGCCATGTCCAGCGTAAACACCTGATCCCGAGTGGTCTCGAGGTTTCTTCCACATGGTCCTCATCCTCATCCACGTGCATGTCCGAGACCTCGTGGAGTTGCTGGACAAAGGAGAGGGATAGCATTCCCACCTAGCTGCGGGCAGTAACGTCGAATGTGACCCGTCTGGTTGCATTGGAAGCAGTCTTGCTCGTGTTGCTCCCTACGCTGTTGGTATTGTGGTTATGGTGGAGGTAGAGCTGGTTGCGGTGCCGGGCGCTCCATCCTGAAATTCTAATGGAAGCGACCTCCGCCACTATTATTTTCTCTTCCCCGATTGTCCTGCCTTCTTCTATAACTGCAGTCAGCCTCCATTACAACATCTGCAGGTCTTTTATTACTACCAGAGGATCTTCCTCGAGTCTTTTTACCATGTCAATGATCTCAGCTAAACTCGAGTCTGCTATAAACAAAAGGTCTTGCCTTAGGGTATCCCGCAAGACTTTGTAGAATCATTTAGCATAACCTCTATCATATAGCACATATGAGTCATCAAACCTAGCCAGATGCTGAAACACCCTCTGGTATTTTGTGATAGACCTAGATCCCTACTTCAGTTAAAAGAATCTTTCCTCGAGTTCTTCTCTGGCGGTCGACGAGATGAAATGTTCCATAAAGACTCCAAAGAAATCCGTATAACTATTCTACGTATAAACTCGGCCCTTGGAAGGTGGAACCTATCAGGGAATTCCACCATCTCTTGGCGTATAGTTCCAGGATAGACACTACTAATTTCACAGCCATGTTTGTTGGGCAACGAATTCCTGCCAACAGCTCTTGCACTGTGTCGAGCCATTCATCCGTACATACGACCGACTCTTTCCCTAGATAGGCAGGAAGTGAGAGAGCCCGAAAAGTACTCAACCATTTGAGCCCGGAACCTATAGATGCACTGGGTCCTGATGAGACATAAAAGAATCCAGAATGGCTGTGAGCGTCTGTTACAACTATGATTGCTGGAAATGAGTGGGTATGGGAGGGGCAGGAGTGCCCCCCACTGGATCGACGTGCACTAGGATCTACACGTATGGTACAAACCTAAGGTCAGGTTGGTTAATTGTAAGGTCAAAGTTGGACATACTTAGTGTGAATTACATATGGGCACACCACTGCTTCCGTTAATTCAGTTTGTCCCCAAACTGACTAATCAAACCCGGGTGGTGCCATTGTTTAATGACACAATAGTTCAGGATCGTAGCAATATGATAACATTTGTAAGACCCCCCTCCCAAAACACAAAACACGACATGAGGGGAGTATTTTGACCAGAACAGCCAACTTGTGGTAGCGCTGGTACATGGGCTAACACGTGATACAAGACGCCTATCCTGCTGGCCAATCATATCATCCATGCCAACCCAACATAAAAAGTATATAAAAACAGAAGTCAAAATGCGCACTAGTATATTGTCCACTAGTACAACAAAAATAAGAAGCAACCAAGGCCTTTAAAATATCAGAGTACATGCCCAAGGCACTACAAAAGAGTCTCACTACAAAACAATCGCATCTGTCATCGACAGCAACGACGGTACCGTCATATTAGGCCATGTCTCCTGGGCCTAGCAGTCCTCCTCCGTAACCTGTTGCTGCTCTATCTGCAGGGTTTGCTCATAAAAAATGAAGACGTAGCAACTGTTAGTCTTAAAGACTAAGTGGCTATCATATTTGCTCCCCTGGTGTCTCCTCGCCACCGGGCGGAGAAAAGGACAAGTACAATATATATATATATATATATATATATATATATATATATATATATATATATATATATATATATATATATATATATATAAGAGTTGGAGTACAAATAGGTGGTATAAGAGACAACATTGTCATAGCACGACAGTAAAACAACAAGTGAGTAAACAAACTACTCTAACAGTACTACCATCTACAATAGTATAAAATATAGAACTTCAACAGAAAGTAACTAAAGTTATATGAATGCCCATACAGACATATAAGTTGAGGATCGACTCAACAGTAAAGTAACTCATCGTATAAGGTGCCCATACAAACTCGTACGATAAGGATTTGTGTATGCAATGTAATATAATGACATGAATGCAATGCAATGACTCATACATGATCACGCACATGCAACTGCTATGTCGACACAGACATGTAGTTCCCACTTTTCGAGCACGTAGTTAACCTCTCAGGCATCAACCGTCATGGCTAGATGGTCACAGTGAAGCGGGCTTCTCCACTACTAGGTGTGCATCCACACTAACAAACCTAGGTCTCCGTATGCCTCAACATTCTATAAAGAAACCCATTTCAACGCATGGTGTAACATTCACTTACCCAAAATACCCCTTTATCTCTTCTTTTAATTTCAAAATTCTGGGTGGTTTTAGTCATTTCTGTTTTTCCACGGATGTGCCCCGCTAAAATTTTCGATCCTCCCGCTCAAAATTTCGAAGGGCGGGCAACATTTCGATCCTTTATTTTCGCATGATGAAACCCTAAACCCAAATTATTCCGCACAACTATTCGCTCCCCTCCGCCGCTCCCGCACTACCGCGATTTCTTCACCTCCCTCCGCCCCTCTCGCAGAACCAGCCATCTCTTCGCTCCTCACACGTTCTCGACGCAGAGCCTCTTCACTTACCAGCGACGCAGAGCCTCTTCACTTACCGGCGACGCAGAGCCTCTTCACTTACCGGCGATGCAGAGCCTCTTCACGTTCGCTAACCTCAAACTGCGCACGGTGAGGATTTGTTGATCTTAGGTTTTTGGGTTTTGGATTTCTTGGTTTTTTTTCATGGATTTCTCTGATCCAAGGTTTAGCCTCTTCACTTACCGGCGACGATTTGACCTCAAACTGCGCACGGTGAGGATTTACGGACCCTAACCTTCAGGTATGCCTCTCTTCTCTCATTCCACCCCATTGATCGATCCTGTACCAGATCATTGATTCATCCTGTAGCAGATCATTTTTGATTCCTCCATTTTGGGCACTGGACAACTCGATCAGACATTGCAGCTCCGATCAAAGCAGTTCTTCAGATTTCTTCCTTCCCATCTCCCGTGCACTACTCGAGCGAGCCTGTAGGTGAGTTTCAATTTCCCCCTCTCCAAATTTTTCCGCAACAGGCTCTGTTTTCTTATAGTATTTTATGATGTAACTGTTTTTCTGCTGAGGGTTTATGAATTCTGCTAACCCAACTATTTTAGCAAATTTTCATCCATGCTAAACTGAGGTGGTGTACAAATTTACAAATTTCTGCTGATGGTGTACTTTTTCCTCTTTGATTTTTCATCAGTTTGCAAAGCACTGCCACTACTAACTGGAGTTGTACTCTGCTTTGTTTAGTGGGTTTAGTTTATAACATCTTTATCCATTTAGTGAGTTGAGTAATAGGTGCACGAACTGTTACTGAGCATAAATCCATTTGGTGAGTTGAATGGTGCACGAACTCTGCTTTGTGGATACTGATCTCTGTTTGGGGAACCCATTTCAATGATCTGGTACAGATCATCTCATTTACCCTAAACCTTGGCCATATAGGAGCATCTCATTTTGATGTAACTGTTTGGGGAACCCATTTCAAACAATTGTACAAAGATGGTTTGAGGAATTAAAACAGAATTTGTACAAGGGCCTGTTACAAATTATTTTAACAGGGGAATTAAAACCCTGTTACAAATAATTGTACAAAGGTGCATTTTAATTCCCCTGTTTTCTTTCCCAAATTATTTTAACAGGGGAATCAAACCATCAAAATTATTTTACAATTGTTTGAAATGTTTGTAGAAGGGCCACACAGGAGGAATTAAAACCATCAAAATTATGATGTAACAGGCTCTGTTTTCTTATAATATAAAGATGATGTAACCTTTCTTTTGCACTACTCGAGCGAGCCTGCAGGAGAGGGGGACAACCTGCAGGAGAGGGGGAAATTTTTTCCAACAAAATTTGGAGAGGGGGAAGTTTTCTAATGTTCTGATTTTTTGGATTTTTGAATTATTTAGTGAGCCTTAATGTCCACCTGAAAGTTTTTCTGCATTTTTCATAACCCTAATGTTCTGATTTTTGATTTTTAACCTTTTTTTCTGCATTTTTGTATATGTAACTCTAACACAAGTGATCATTTTTGACACAAGTGAGCATCTCATTTGAAATGGGTTTCCCAAACAATTGCTAAGTAAATTTGTGCACAAATAATTGTTTGAGGACCTTGCTTGAAATGGGTTTCCCAAACAATTATTTGTGCGGATGTTTGATTTTAGCGAATGTTTGAGGACCTTGCACAAATAATTGTTTGAAATGTAATTTTACAATTGTTTGAAATGGGTTCCCCAAACAGTGGACAAACCTGTTTTCTACATTTTTGTATATGTAACTCTAACACAAGTGATCATTTTTGACACAAGTGAGCATCTCATTTGAAATGGGTTTCCCAAACAATTGCTAAGTAAATTTGTGCACAAATAATTGTTTGAGGACCTTGCTTGAAATGGGTTTCCCAAACAATTATTTGTGCGGATGTTTGATTTTAGCGGATGTTTGAGGACCTTGCACAAATAATTGTTTGAAATGTAATTTTACAATTGTTTGAAATGTAATTTTACAATTGTTTGAAATGGGTTTCCCAAACAGTGGACAAACAATTGTAAAATTACAGGATTTTTTGATCATCTCATTTGATGATTTTCAAATTTTCGGATTTTAGGATTTTAGGCTTTTAGGAGGACTTTAGGATTTCATGATTTCTGATCTCATTTTTTTTCATGATTTTAGGCCTGCAGACACAGAGCCTGTTCACTTACTTCGCAACCGTTGAACTGCATCCCTGTGAGAATTTCTGATCTCTTCTTTGGATTTCATTTCAAATATAGAACATTCATTTTTTTCATGTTCTTAGGTTTTTTTCATTTAGCAAAGGAAAATTGTTTTTATATTTTCCTAAATCTGTAACTGAATCAGTTTCAGATTTTCCAACATTTTTAATCAAAACAATATGTTTTTTTATAGTTTGGATTTTGATTTAACGCTCTGTTCCTTGAAATTGTTTTGAAATCTGTTCTATCTATAGTATTAATCATTTGTTGATGGTGATAATTGCAAATGTTGAGATTATTCACTGATTTCAGTGATGTGGTGTTAATCCGACTGAAAAAATGGATGCTAAATTACATGCTTCTCCTTGCTTTTTAAGTAACTGTTTTTTAGTCAAAGCAGTGTCGGAGTTTAAATCCTGCCTAACTCAATCTTGGAAAACCCCACACCGCTTGAGATAGTTCAGTTTATATTATGAACTTAGTAATGTGTTAACAGCCTGATCTCATTTTGCACACACTATAAATGATTCTTAGAAATAATGTCAATATCAATACTAATTCTTAAGCGATTAATAATTTCCCTCGTGGGCCTGGTACGGTCGGGCTTGGCCGTAGGGGCATTGCCCTGTGTACCCAGTATGGAATTAAATTAGTTTACTTTTAACAAAATGGTACTTCATCAAACACAAAAAACGATTACAAGTCTGAAAGAAAATAGATAATTTATGAGTTCATTACATCGCATCGCAGACACTTAGAGATGGCCAGCCAAAATCATGCTGAGGCGTCGTCGTCATTGCCAAACCAGGGTGGGCCAGTTCAACGTAAAAGAGGGCCTCCTTCAACTTCGGCGGCAACCGCTGAGCAAACTCGAGAGTCGACCCGAGTACGTGTTAGTAATTAGAGACGGTCATTGACTACAGAACAATGGAGTGCACTGAATGCAAGGAGAGCACAATCACGCTCAACAAGGACTTTACCATCGGCCGTAGAAGTCCAACCAACACATCAAGAACCTCCAAACGTTTCTTAAATTGTCGACAAATGTTGCCCCCTCGAATGTCGCACCCACGACGAATGTCACCCCCTCGACAAATGTCGCACCCACGACGAATGTCTCCCCCTCAACAAATGTCGCCCCCACGACGAATGTAGCACCCACGACAAATGTCGCCCCCTCGATGAATATCGCACCCACGACGAATGTCGCCCCCTCGACTAATGTCGCACCCACGACGAATGTCGCCGTCTCGACAAATGTCTCCCCCACGACATTTGTCGAGGCCACGACATTTGTCGCCCCCTCGACAAATGTCACACCCACGACGAATGTTGCCCGCATCCACTACGGGTTTCTGTACCTACTTTGGTGGAAATCTTATCACTTGGTGCAGCAAAAAGTAGTCTGTGGTTGCTCGCTCTTCTGCCGAAGTTGAGTATATCATACAATGACAGCCGTTGTATCTGAACTCACCTGGCTTGGGGGTCGTCTTGGTGATATGGGGGTTACTTTATCCTCAACAGCAACTTTATTTTGCGATAGTCAGGCTGCAATCCATATTGCAAAGAATCCTGTTGGTGGAGACAACCCCATCGGATCGACACAAAAGTGCCCGACGCCGAACCCGATCGATCTCTGTCAGCCTGGATTATTTTATTGTATTTTAATTTTGCAATTTTAATTTTCTTTTGCATTTTTATTTTGCAAGTTTTACTTGTCGCACGCCTGTGTGTGTAGCCATGTTGTTGCACGTCTGCATGCGTAGCCAATGAAGTTTATTTTACTCTATTATATATATATAATACATCGTTGATGTACCTATCGATAGCATTCCCACTTCACGGACAGGACGTCGTAATATTGCAAGAAATTATCGTTCCTACGACAACGTCCGCGTCTTCCAGCTACCACAACCAACGATTTGCCCTCACTGTGCAACTCGATTATTCCACAAAGAAACCAAAAATTTATGCTGTAAACTTGGCAAAGTAATTTTACCTGTCATTCCTATCTCCCCACAGTTGTTGGCTCTTTACACTGATCAGACAACAAGAGGGCGTCATTTCAGGCAAAATATACGTGCATACAACCATGTATTCTCTTTCATATCCATGGGTGTTACACTTGATGAAACACTTTCAGCTTTCAACCAGGGTTTGTACACTTTCAGAGCACATGGGGCTATATATCACAAAATTGGAACTCTTTTCCTACTCCTGGGGACAGACCACGATTTTTACAAATGTTCATCTATGACACCGAACATGAGACATCACATCGTTTGGCGGAAAATAATGGACTCGATACGGAAATATTGAATGAGATCAAAGATATCCTTGATACACACAACCCAAATGTCATAACATTTAGACAAATTGCTCAACACCAGCAGTTACAGTCGTGTCAACTACTTATTTGTGAACGACCGTCTACCGACCGACAATATATCCTTCCTACCGCATCTCAAGTAGCTGCAGTGTTGGTTGGAGCTGAAGATTTTGCTGAGTCTACCGATAGGGACATCAAAGTCCATTCTATAAGCGGGCATTTGACTACAGTCAGGGAGTATGCAGGTTTTTATGATCCACTACAGTACCCACTCCTGCTCTCGCACGGTACTTTTGGTTGGGATTTAGCTTTACAGACGGAACAGGGGTTACGTGATAGTTGTTGTGACTATTACGCATGCTTGCTCCAGGTTATAAATTTCACGACTGTTGATTAAGATCTTCGTGTAATAGATTTTTAATTTCCTAATTTCGTATATTTTGTGGCCTAATACAGATACGCACGAATAATTCATCAATACTTCTTCGCGGAGGACGACTGCTTCAACAATATGTTGTGGATAATTACATCAAGATTGAGACTCAAAAACTCAGATGGATTAGCCTAAATCAAAATAAAATTCGTGCGGAGCTTTATCAAGGATTACAAGATTGCTTTAATGCTGGTGAAAATGATGCAGGTATATTTACTTGCTTATTCGTGCTTCTCAAACTGTTCTAATATATGTAGTTACTGATTAACGTCTTTCATTTATTCTTTCTTAATTCTTTCACAATTCTGTTTGCTTAGGAAATATTGGGCGACGAACCGTCCTTCCGCCTTCCTTCATTGGCAGCCCTCGGGATATATATCAGAGGTATCAAGATGCAATGTCAATCGTGCAACACTACGACAAACCAGATATATTTTTAACAATGACATGCAATCCTAATTGGAGTGAAATTAAAAAAGAACTTTATCCAGGACAACTTCCGCATGATCGTCCAGATCTACTTACGAGAATCTTTCGAGCTAAATATGAAAAATTAAAGGATGAGATCTTCAATAAAGGTATCCTTGGAAAGGTGGTTGCACACGTTCACATTATTGAGTTTCAAAAGAGAGGTCTACCACACGTACATATGTTGGTTATTTTTGATGCCGAAGATAAATTAAATACTCCAGATGAGTATGATTCTTTGGTTAGCGCTGAGATACCCATTCAAGAGGCGGATCGCCCTTTATATGATGTTGTTCTAAAACATATGATACATGGACCATGCGGTCACTTTAAACCGAATGCACAATGCATGAAGAATTTTGTGTGCAGTAAGGGGTATCCTAAGTCTTTTGCAGAGTATACTATTCAAGGGAATGACTCATATCCTGTTTATCGACGTCGGAATGATAATAGTAGAACTATTACAGTTGGTCGTGGAATTGTGGTGGATAATAGATGGGTCGTTCCATACAACCCGTGGTTACTCTTAAGGTATGATTGCCACATCAATGTGGAGATATGTAGTAGTATTAAGAGTATTAAGTATTTGTACAAGTATGTCTACAAGGGACATGATTGCGTGTCATTTGAAGTTCGCCCTGCCCTAATTATGATGAGGTGAGCAAGTACGTTGATGGTCGTTGGGTTTGTGCACCAGAGGCATTGTGGAAAATATTTAAGTTTGAGATGACGAGGATATACCCTTCTATTTCGAGATGGCAAATTCATTTACCAAATCAACATCAGGTTCACTTCGGTAGTGGGGACACGATTTCAAGTGTCTTGGCAAATGAGAGGAACTCCAAATCGATGCTAACTGAATTTTTTCGTTTGTATAGTGACAACCAAGAGCTTGAGAAATACTTATATAAAGATCTTCCAAAATATTACAGATATTTATCTGCCGAGCGCAAGTGGATTCCGAGAGTATCAAATCAAAAGGTTATTGGTAGAATATATGCAGTCAACCCAATGGAAGGCGAAAGGTTTTACTTACGACTGCTACTTAATCATGTTAAGGGTCCAAAATTGTTTGAGGATCTAAAGTTTATCGGCGGTGTTCAATGTACAACCTTTAAACAGGCTGGAGAGCAACACGGACTTCTTGAAGAGGACAATAGCATTCAAGATTGCCTGGCTGAAGCAAGGTGTTTTAGAATGCCAATTTTGTTGAGAAGGCTTTTTGCAACAATTTTGTTATACTGTGAACCGACATCTGTACAAGATCTGTGGGATGAGAATTTTGACAGTATGACGGAAGATTACACTTCAAATAACACTCATAAAAAAGATAAGTTACTTCATGATTTAGATGACATTCTACAACAACACAAGAAAACAATAAAAGATTTTGGTTTGCCGGCCATAAGTGAAGGTTTTGAGGGTTTGCACCTCTTCTCTAGCCTAATAGAACATGAACGTTCGTTCTTAATATTTGATGATGACTTAAATTCAGTAAACTCATTTAATCCAAAACAGCTGTCTGCATTCAACATCATCAGTGCATCTATACGAAAATGACAAAATGCAATGTTCTTCTTGGATGGTCCAGGAGGTACGGGAAAAACTTACCTTTATCGAGCATTGCTGGAAACTTTCAGAAAGGAAGGGTTCATTATACTAGCCACAGCTTCATCGGGGATCGCAACAAACCTACTCCCGGGTGGGAGGACTGCACACTCGAAGTTCAAAATACCTATCAGATATGAAATAATGTCGACCTGCAGATTTAATAAGCAGTCTGATTTGCGTGAATTGATACAACAAGCCGGGGCAATTATTTGGTATGAGGCCCCAATGATTCATAAAAAGGCATTCGAAGCTGTGGATCGATCTTTCAAGGATGTCCTTGACGTCAATCAGCCCTTCGACGGTAAGGTTATGATCTTTGGTGGTGATTTCCGTCAGCTGACACCGGTCGTCGTAAATGGAACAAAATCTCAAATTATTAGCGCAAGCATTGTTGAATCGTATTTATGGACGAATGTTCGCATTCTTAGCTTAACAATGAATATGAGAGCTCACGATGATCCACATTTCTCGGAGTTCTTACTGCGCGTGGGTAACGGTGATGAGCCAGCTGTTCTAAATGATATGATTCAGATTCCAACCTCCATGGTCATACCTTGGGTAGATGAACGCACAATAAATATATTGATCGATGCAATATTCCCTGAGCTTGGTTCCCCAATAGTTGTCAATTACACGGAAAGAAGAGCCATAATAACGCCTTTGAATGAAGATGTAAACAAAATAAATGAAAAATGTCTTGAAATATTTCCGGGAGAATGCAAAACTTACTATTCTTTTGACTCAGTAGTAGATGAGACTCATAATTTATATTTGCCAGAATTCTTAAATTCAATAAATCCGGGGAATCTACCACCTCACGATCTCAATCTCAAGAAAGGTCCACCGATAATGCTTCTTAGAAATATTGATCCAAAAATTGGGTTGTGCAACGGAACAAGGTTTATATGTGTAAACTTTTCAAGAAATGTTATTGAAGCTGAAGTATTGAGTGGGGAGTTTAAAAGACACAAAGTATTTCTACCACGAATTCCCTTGAAGAGCACAGAGGATGTTAAGATGCCCTTCGAGCTCACCCGAAAGAAATTCCCAATACGATTGAGCTATGCTCTAACCATCAACAAATCACAGGGCCAAATAATTTCAAATGTTGGAGTATATTTACCAAATGATGTTTTTAGCCATGGACAACTGTATGTGGCATTGTCAAGAGGAGTTTCTGCAAATAGCACTAAAGTAATGGTTAAAAATGGTACATTGGAGGAGCACGAAGGAGTGTACACTAGAAATGTGGTATTCAAAGAAATATTCACAAAATTACATGCATCGAGCCAAATTACATAGATTGAGTGGATTAATGTAACATTTGTAATATTCAAGAACTACTTTTTCTTCTGTTTTTGTATTCAGTGTACTTTTATGAATATATTATGCATTGTATTACTTCTTCTAGACATGTTTGAA
The DNA here is from genome assembly GCA_039583875.1 of Platanthera guangdongensis. Lineage (NCBI taxonomy): Eukaryota > Viridiplantae > Streptophyta > Magnoliopsida > Asparagales > Orchidaceae > Platanthera > Platanthera guangdongensis. Next base: position 134,407,973 of record CM077162.1, on the reverse strand, counting down.
AGCTTTCACAACCATTACCTCCGTCCACAATCTATATCTGAGACCAAAAACGATATCGCCACGCATGATCGATGTTGCCCCCATGACCAATGTCTCCCCTGCGACAATTGTCGCCCCGCGACAAAGTCGCCCCTGCTGACTGTCGCCCCCACGACGAATGTCGCCACCATGATAAATGTTACAACACTATAAAATGACGCTCCTATGACAAATGTCGCACTCACGACGAATGTCGCCCCCTCGACAAATGTCGCATCCACGACAAATGTTGCCCCCTCGACAAATGTCGCACCCACGACAAATGTTGCCCCCTCGACAAATGTCGCACCCATGACGAATGTCGACCCCTCGACAAAGGTCGCACCCACGACGAATGTCGCCGCCTCGACAAATGTCGCACCCACGACGAATGTCGCACCCTCGACAAATGTCGCACCCACGACAAATGTCGCCGCCTCGACAAATGTCGCCCCCACGACGAATGTAGCACCGACGACAAATGTCACCCCTCGATGAATATTGCACCCACGATGAATGTCGTCCCCTCGACAAATGTCGCACCCATGACGAATGTCGCCGCCTCGACAAATGTCGACCCCACGACATTTGTCGAGGCCACGACAAATGTCGCCCCCTCGACAAATGTCGCACCCACGACGAATGTTGCTCGCACGGGGTCCCCCGTGCACGACTGCTTATATATATATATATATATATATATATATATATATATATATATATATATATATATATAAGAGTTGGAGTACAAATAGGTGGTATAAGAGAGAACATTGTCAAAGCACGACAGTAAAACAATAAGTGAGTAAACAAACTACTCTAACAGTACTACCATCTACAATAGTATAAAATATAGAACTTCAACAGAAAGTAACTAAAGTTATATGAATGCCCATACAGACATATAAGTTGAGGATCGACTCAACAGTAAAGTAACTCATCGTATAAGGTGCCCATACAAACTCGTACGATAAGGATTTGTGTATGCAATGTAATGTAATGACATGAATGCAATGCAATGACTCATACATGATCACGCACATGCAACTGCTATATCAACACAGACATGTAGTTCCCACTTTTCGAGCACGTAGTTAACCTCTCAGGCATCAACGTCGTGGCTAGGCGGTCACAGTGAAGCGGGCTTCTCCACTACTAGGCGTGCATCCACACTAACAAACCTAGGTCTCCGTATGCCTCAACGCTAAGAACACAACATCGGATATAACAAGCATACTACGACCAGAGGGGTCTTAGGTGGATGTGCATCGAGAGACCAACACAATTGGCCTTTCATCATGGCATGGAGGGTGCCTCTGTGAACCAATCACCAAAGTACCAAGGCTAACAGTCCACTAGCACGGAGCGTTCCTTGGGAAGTAAGAACCAAGGAGCAAGGCCCAATCGCAGAAGTCTATCTATTAACTCCCGTCAGCGTGACGACTGGCAAGCCCGTAGACCTACCACATTATCCTTAACCCAGGATTCCAACACTATGTGTCGACTCACATTGCATTCAATTTCACATCATCGTGGAATGGAAGGTGCTTCTATGAACAAAGCACCAAAGGACCAAGGCCAACCATCCACTTATGTATCTTCTCACCATTACCAATCTAGTGCGGTCAAACACCTGAACTTACACCCTTTCACAATCTCGTCCCCCAAGGCACTTACGGGTTCATCATCAACACAGTTGGAGAACCACCTCATACAACATACAATCCACACTGCTTCCAGTAAGGAAACAAACCTCATTGCAGTGGAACGCCTTAGACTTCCTTATTTGTCAAGCCTCATAACATGCATCAACCTTTTCCAATTTCTTTCAAGGAATCAAATTTCCACAACCATTATGCTTTCGCCATGGTAATTACATCCACATAAAGATAATTCTTTTACATGCGTAACTCCTTATTCCAAACCCGTTCCATTACACAAGTTACAGACACGGAAAATAATGTTTCCCAACCATTTGTTTATCACGTACTCATAGGACCAAATTCGCTCAAATCCCAACAATTAATCTTCAGTTTCATTACTCGATCCAAGCCCAGTACTATACTAACCCGAGAGTAACAAATACAAGAACTTGGTTGTACTACCACTTTGTTCGGCCATTTCGGAGTCTACAAAACTCCTATGAAGGCGTGTAATAATCCGTTTGAATTGTATTTCAAAGGACTATAACTTTTATATTCGTCCTGTATGCCAATTCAGAACCTAACATAGTTGAAATCAACCTTGAAGTCTGCCACATTCAGAAAATAGTTTTCTGTACGTTTACAGACAAAAAGTTCGATCTGACTTTATCGTGGCTGAAACCCAGCATGAAGACGTATAACCATTGGTGGGAATGTTATTTTCAAGGGCTATGACATTCGTGTTTAGCCGAATACCCACATCTGGCCGCACCATGTCCGAAAACGGCCATGAAGATCGCTGTGCGCAGAAAACAGATTTCTGTGCGCATCTTAAAGCAAAACGGATGACGCGGTTCATCTTCTTCCTCCAACCAAAATTCCCAAATCACATCCAGAATTCCTCCTCCCTTATTCACCCTCAAAAGGCCAACTTTCTTCATGAAACCAAGTCCCTATCTTCACATGGAAGGAAGGACTGGTCGAAGACATCTAAACTCTAAGACAAAAGCCCTAACATTGCCTTCTCCTCGGAGAATTTCTTCTCGTGAATCAAGAATCCTTTGAGTCGATATCTCTCCTAGGAATAACTAGATATCTAGAACCATGGGAGATGGTAGGAAACTCACATCTGTTCCGGCATTTTCGGCCATGGATCTCATCTCTCTATTTGGAGGCATCTTCCTCCTTGCAAGTATTGTTCTTTACGAGAAGAGAGGAGAAGATTTTCTTCCAGAAATCGACTCTGACGGCTTCATTGTTTCGTAGGGCAAGGCGACGACAACTGCTCGAGAAATCAGTATAGAGATGGCTAGGGTTTTGGGCAAGTGCCTTTTATAATGACAAATTATGGTTAACTGCTTACCACGTGTCGCCGTATGAGTGGACTGCCCATTATTACCCATACTAAGACTTATTTGAAATGATCGGTCCAAGAAAACCATGGCGTACTCACCCCGAAATCCGATTCACACAGGACTGTTGATTCTTCATGGGCTGAAAAATGCACAAGTCAAATTCGGCGAGTATCGGCTTCCATACTTGACGAATTGGCGAGTATAGTCGGCATATTTGAAGAAACCTCCTTCAATCCCTCCGAATCAGCTTAGCGATATTCGCTGAATTCGTGGAAAAACCCTAGTGATATTCGGCGAATTCGCCTTGGCCGGAATTCCAATTTCGATCCCGTCGATCTTCGACGAATTCTTGTTCGACGAATTTATCGTTCGACAAATTTAGAGTTCGATGAATTTAGTGTTCAACGAATTTGTCGTTCGATGAATTTAGCATTCGACGAATTTACCTTCTATCTCATTGAACCGACTAAGCGATTTTTGCCAAATTCGTCGAACATCCTAGCGATATTCGAAGAATTTTCCTTAGACAATTTACTGGTTTCTGGCGTCGAGTGCGTCGAGTATCAGACAGTGAAACTCGACGAATAACAACAATACTCGACGAATTCGTCGGATATCCCTGACGATATCCGATGAATTTTCATTTGTCATTTTCTCTAGACCATTCCCTTTGATTCGTTGGGTAACACTCTACACAACCCTTCATTAAACGCACTCAGCACTTTTGCCAGTACACCCCGAGCCTGAGTCAAGTCTCTTGACTCAGAACACGCGTGTGGGACATAGCATGAAACGGGACTTTACAGAGAATACCTTGATCTTCAACATCTCCGAGGAAGAACAGAGAAGGGAGAATTGCCCGACTTCACTATAGACGAAGAAGGCACCCTGAAGTACCGTGGTAGATTTTGCATTCCCGCTTTTGGTGATATTTAGGCTCAAAGTTGCAGTGAAGTGCAAGGTTCCAGTGTTGCCAATGACCTTGGTTCCACCAAAATGTATAGAGATCAGAAGCAAAATATTTGGTGGTTATGTGTGAAGAATGATATAGCGAAATTTTTGTTTGAGTGTTACACGTGCCAACGTGTTAAAGTTGACCATAGAAGGCCTGGTGGTAAACTAACATTGCTAGATGTTTGATGACGAATTTTATATAGTTTTAAAAATGTATCCAAACTATAATCTCGAAATAGGCAAGTGTACCTATCAAAATATAGTATAGGAAATTGTCGTATTAGACTCGGGGTCTGTTGAGTACTCCTACTCACGCAAATTAATATTATCTTATCGAATAATAAAATGAGCGAAATTAAACTATAGCTAGAAAAATAAAATAAAGGAAAATGCTTGATCTAGACTCAATTTAAAATAAAATAAGCTTATCATAAAGGCAAACTTCTAGATTATCTACTTTGACCGTGGAGGTTCCTAAATTACTCAAATGCCTCTCTCGAGAATACGCTCTCGACTAAACTTAGGTTGATCGATTAAGACCTCTCGGCCAGTCGAAACCCCTAAGCCTGCTTTAGGAGGTGAACCACGTTATTGGATTTCACTCCAATAAAGAAGAGTTATGTTGTCCTCTCTCGAGGAGTGCAATCAACTCCCTTTTTGTTTGAGTGATCTCCCCGTATCTGCAATGTTGGAACTAGCTTTCTAGCCCCTCCTAAAGTTCGAAACAGGATGCATCCCACATGTACTCTCCCTGTGCTATCCTCCTGATGAGAGTCGGAGACCTGAAAATAGACCGAGGGGTCTCAGCTCGGAGTTCCTACCTCTTTCGCGGAAGATCCAAAGATCTTCCCCTCCCTAGCCAATGCTAAGCTAGGTGCCTGTGAGGAAGATAGTGGAAAGGTTCAACAACTATAACAGGCACCTTATCGGTCTATTTATATGCCTCTGAATATGATCTGCAACTATCACTTCTGAATTAATCCTGAAATGACCAAAACAGCCTGGGCTGGGTCTGCCAATAGCCAAACTCCCCTGTTCTGGAGAGCTATACGCAGACCTCCAGCGGTAGAAGTGTAAAATTATTTGGGGCACAAAGGTAAAAAAACCCCTTTGGGGGTGGAAGGGTAAGGGCACCTTTTCTCCCATGAGGCGAGTGGGGTAGGCACTGTCGGGCGAGACGACCGCCGTGTCTGTCTCGCCGCTCTCTCAGCCTGCGGGCTTTCTCTCCTTCTATAATGATTTCGTCCGCAAGGAGGACACGCCCACTAGGAGGTCTCGCCCACTTCTGAGGATCCCCCTCTTTCCAGTCCTCCCTTCTCGCTCGCTGGACCGCCTTTCGCGAGCCCAAGGTTGTACAAAATCTCCACTCTTTTCGAGGTTGCCCTAACCTCGGAAAGATAGTCCAACCGTGGCTCGCGATGCTACGATTCACTTACGGGAATCTTTGGTGGCCCCCCATGGGGTCTATAAATATGGGATCCCGGCCTTCTTTAGGGGCCCTTTTGTCTTCATTTCCTCATCTGTCAGAATGTCTCACAACCAGAGTTTTCGCGAGTGCCACGCGATGGTGCGAACGTAAAATAAAACCGGCACAGACGCCATATTTCCGGACCTGGGGAATATTTCACCATCGGCCCCTCCGTCCTCTCGCTTAAAAAAGATGAAGGCCGCCTGCCCCCTCTCTCGGCGGGCGCAACCTCATCTGCCCCTTCAACAGACAACCCTTTTCCCTCTCCCGTGGAGAAGCAGGTAATCTCATTACTCTTCCCCTTCTTTGGTCCCGCATGTTGACTACGCTTTTTCAGGGAAATTTCGTTGATTCCCCTGTGCCCGTCAATCTTCCTGATAATATCAACCACGCCTATCAGCGCTCTGATTCGCCCGAGGCGTCCTCCCCACCCCGCTCGCGGAGAGAAAACCTCTCACGAGTTGTGGGGAACCCCCGCATCCCCAGTAAGAGCCTTCCCCTCTCGCTTTTCTCTCGATTCACCTTCTTTTGCCCTATTCATGCAGGCTTACCACTATTTTTGACTTCTTCCTCTGTGTAGGCATCTAATTTGACTATGACACCGAGGACGCTCCCGCATCTCCTCCTCTCTCGCCACTTCCACGCCCTAACGAGATCGAGGACTACTTGGGCGATCCCATGGATACTCTAGAGCTGAAGAGGAGGATGGCTAGGATGTTCCGGAAATACACGCACATAATCTGCGAGATGGAGCTGGAGAAGCAGGCCTCTGACCGGCGCATGGACTGGCTAGAGATAGAGTGCCACCGCCTTTCTACCGAGAGGGAAGCTGATGGAATAATGGATGGGACGGACCCCCAGGCCATCCTAAACGAGACGGACGAGCACCTCCGTCTCGCGCGCCGCGGCGTGGTCGCCGCTCGCGCCTTTCATCTTCCAGGCCGCCCTCCCTTGGCAGGAGGTCAAGATGGCCACGGAAATGGATCAGGAACTAAGCTGTCGTGGGTCCATCTCGCCTTCTCCAGGCCCTCCTATATTATCGTTGCTGATTTACCTGTCCAATTATTGATATGTTGTATAAAAACTTCCTGGGCGGGATGCCCCCTCCGCGGGATGAACTATTTTATCATTTCGGTATTGTGCCTGTCATATCATGCTGTTTTTCATCATTACCCTGATTAGCTCTTTTTTCAATAATGATGGCTTTTACCTCAAAAAGACCGCTGCGGCGCCCCCACCCCTTGTGTTTTCGAGAGAGAGAGAGAGAGAGAGAGAGAGAGAGAGAGAGAGGAAGCGTCGGGGTGCCTCTTCATTTCCCGCAGCTTGATTTTCCCGCTTAATCTCCTCTCTCCCTCACTCCTTATAAATATCTCAAATCTAGACATTCCCCTGCTTTTGTTATTCTAGGCCTTCTTTTTGGTTACAGCTTCCGTCTCTCTCCTCTTCCCCGCTCATCTCGCATCCCGCTCTCTCTAAGTCGTTCTCCTCTCCTTTACTACCTTCTCGCCTGCCATGGGAAAGAAGAAGGTGGAAGAAGGTGAGGGCCGCAGCCACTGCGGAAAGCGGTTTGTGGACCACGACTTCCCTCTCGGCAGACTGCCAGAGGAAGAATATGCTCGCTTCGCCAGCGAGTATCTCGCTGACGGTTACTTATCCCGCCCGCCCAAAGTCGGCGAATGCATCAACACCTTCTACCCTAATGAACTGGCCTTCCCCGTCTCGCACTTTGAGGCGGGGATGCAACTTCCTCTTTGGCCAGACGTCAAGTTAGTTCTCAAGTACTTTGGGGTGGTCCCTGCCCAATTTAACCCCAACGCCATCTCCATGCTGATTGCTTTCACTTGCTACCTGCGGCGAGAGCACATCGAATTTAGCTTGACGGCCTTTCGTAAGTTGTTCGTCTACCACGCCAATGACGACGACATCTCTTATTTCACAGGCCAAGTCCTGAAGGTGTGCGAGACACTGAATAAAAACCAGCACTGGCTGACTCGCTTTGTCTTCATCCGCGGGGATTTAGGAGGCATTCCTCTTAGCCCGGTGTCTCCTACCGAATGCTATTATGAAACCCCGAAGGTGGGGGGTGCCGCGAAGGATCTCTGCGACTTCTTCGCAGGGAAGAATTTCGAGGTCAATTACCTTAGGCGAGACCTTGACTCGCTTCCAGCCGTCTTCCCCGGCGAAGGTATGCTCCAGTCCCCCCACCCTATTAGGCCTTGTAAATTTTTGTTCTCTGCTGACTGTCATCTCGCCCAGGAGAAAGAACCATCCTCGTTCATCCCCCGTATCAAAGTAACCGGGATCTCGCCCTAGCGAGTATGGCGGCGGAGGCCGCGAAGGATACGCTGACACCCACCCCAAAGAAGAGGCCCGTGGATGAGGGCACTTCTCGGCACAACCCCAAGAAGAAGGTGAAAAAATCCGTGTCTTTCAAAAAGTAAAAATCTGCTAAAGAAAGGAAAGAGCCATCGGGATCCCAGTCCCCCATCTCTTTAGGATCTCCTTCCCCTCTCCGGCTGCCCGTATCGCCTGCCCGCGAGACGGTTTTGATAGAGCCAGCTGCCGCCACCAATGTTTAGCCTACCGAGCACCCTTCCAGCGAGGCTTGCTCCTCCAGCCGGCCGGCTTCCACCTCGCACCCCAATTACAACATGGGGCCTATGATAGAGGACGCCACTGGCGAACCGGTGCTCCTATGGGATAAGGATACCAACCGCGTATCGGTGTCCACCCTCCTTCCCTCCTGGAAAGAGCAGGACCCCCCCCCCCCCCCACCAGCCATGCCTTCTCCCTTGGATTCGGGTTATACGGTGGCCTTGGATCTGAGCCAGCAGACAATGAGGCATCGCGAGACCTCATCCTGAAGAGTGCCCACACTCAATTTCGCTCCCTGGAACTCGCGCACCGGGTCTCGCATCACCTGGTCTTCAACAACAGGAAATGTAAGGAAGCAGAGCCCGGTCTCACCGCGGAACGGGAGAGATCCAGCGACCTGGATAATCGGTTGGTCGTTGTCGATAACCTCCTCGCGCAGAGCCAGGGTGGTGTGGTAAGGTTTCTTATCTCTTGGCCAGCCCTGCTCGCCGTCCATTTTGGTTCTTCATTTTTCACTTCTTGTAGGATGCCGCGACCGCCGACCAGATGCGCTCGCACATTGAGGAGTTGGAGGGAGAGAACAAGAAACTAAAAGCTTAGAACCTCCGCCTTCGGAACAACGAGACACCTCCCTCAGAGTCATTTCCCGTTCCTTCTCGCTACTATTTAGACGAGGTGGATGCACTCTGTCGAGATTCAAATATTAAGACAGCGGAGCTTGTCCTTAAAATGATGATGGAGCTGGGGGTGGTACGTGATGATGCTGAGACGGTTACCGTCTGCGACCTGGTCCCCCGCTTATACGACGAGATGGACGACAGCTCTTCTTCAGGCAGCGAGTAGAGAATGATCAACTCCCATGGCTTCCCTCCCCTTTTTCTTTTTATTTTGTCTGGCACTTGTAACTCTGGTAGAAAATTCCTTGAAAATAGTGAGGTGTTCTTCTTGTCCCAAGGAAATTCTGTTCAAACCTTTTATATGTTGTTTGATTGCTGATTTTATCTTTGGTCGTCTCGCTTAATAGCTAGCCAAAATGCTAGTCAACCCTTTTATATGTTAGTCTCTGCTTTGATCTTCGGACGTTTTGCATAACTGCTAACCAAAAATGCGAGACCAACCCTAGCTCTCTTTTCATCTATACAACCCGCGAGATCACCTAACCCTTAGCGTTCGTCTCGCCACAAGACTAACATGTGTTGAAGTCCCTGGAGACGTCCGCGTCGCTTGACAGGCCCCATATTTTTACACCAAGCTTGTGCCTTGACCAAGGAAGGTCCACTCGCTATGCGCGAGACCGCCAATGCCGAGTGCCGGCCAGAAATCCTCCTCCCTGGCCCGATCCCCGATCCTTCCTTTTTCTAAGGATTTTCCACCAATCCTCTGATAAATATGGACCTTTCTCTCCGTGAACTCTTACCACTAGACTTGCCTTTGAGCCTATATCATGGCCAGCTAGGTGAGAGCCTAGTCAGCGGGACTGCTCGGAGTCTCCTCTCCGGACCATCTCAAATCACCGAGTGAGCCTACAACCCTGCCAGCTAGATGAGAGCCTGGTCAGCGGTTCTGCTCGGGGTCTCCTCTCCAAACCATCTCCAACCACTGAGTGAGCTTACAACCCTACCAACTAGATGAGAGCCTGGTCAGCGGGTCTGCTCGAGGTCTCCTCTGCAAACCATCTCCAACCACCGAGTGAGCATACAGCCCTGCCAGCTAGATGAGAGCCTAGTCAGCGAGTCTGCTCGGGGTCTCCTCTCCAAACCATCTCCAACCACCGAGTGAGCCTACAGCCCCGCCAGCTAGATGAGAGCATGGTCAGCGGGTCTGCTCGGGTCTACTCTCCAAACCATCTCCAATAACCGAGTAAGCCTACAGCCCTGCCAGCTAGATGAGAGCCTGGTCAGCGCGTCTGCTCGGGGTCTCCTCTCCGAACCATCTCCAACCACCGAGTGAGCCTACAGCCCTGCCAACTACATGAGAGCCTGGTCAGCGGGTCTGCTCGGGGTCTCCTCTCCAAACCATCTCCAACCCTGAGTGAGCCTACAGCCCTGCCAGCTAGATGAGAGCATGGTCAGCGGGTCTGCTCGGGGTCTCCTCTCTAAACCATCTCCAACCACCGAGTGAGCCTACAGCCCTGCCAGCTAGATGAGAGCCTCTTCAGCGGGTCTGCTCGGAGTTTCCTGTCTGAACCAACTCCAACCACCGAGTGAGCCTATAGCCCTGCCAGTTAGATGAGAGTCTGGTCAGCGGGTCTGCTCGGGGTCTCCTCTCCGAACCATCTCCAACCACCGAGTGAGCCTACAGCCCTGGCAGCTAGATGAGAGTCTGGTCAGCGGGTCTACTCGAGGTCTCCTCTCCAAACCATCTCCAACCGCCGAGTGAGCTTACATGTTGATGCGCAAAAATAGAACCGGGGCACAACTAATACGGAGGGGGTGTTTGGTCTCACAGGCTAGGTGAGGAGGAAGGAGAAGGAGAAGGTTGCGAGAACTGAGTGCGCATTAGTCAGCCAAACGGCAGATGACACGTAAACTCATAAGGCCTCGTACTGAAACGCTGTCTTTGGGATATCACTCTCCCTTATTCGCAGCTGATAGTACCCGGACTTGAGATCCAACTTTGAGTACATCGCGTCGACCGAAGCAAACTGATCAAAAAGATCATCGATCTGGGGGATTGGGTACTGGTCTCACCGTCAACTTGTTGAGCACCCGATAATCAATACATAGCCTCAAGCTTCCATTCTTCTTCTTAACAAAGAGGACCGGCGCGCTCCAAGGCAAAGAACTCTGGCGCACATACCCTTGCTCCAACAACTCTTGCAATTGAACTTTTAGCTCCGCCATTTCCTTAGGCGCTAGCCGATATGGAGAGCGTGACACAGGCTTTGCACCTGGTACGAGCTCTATCGTAAAATCTATCTCCCGTTGAGGCGGGGCTGCAGGAAGTTCTCTAGGGAACACATCAGGGTACTCCGATACCACTGAAATACTATCCAATGCAGGCTTTGGCATAGCAACCTCCACTAGTATAAAGAACAGTTCTGCACCGGCACGAACCGCCTTCACCACCTGAAGAGCAGACATCAACGTCTTGCTCGACCCCTTTAAGCCGTAAAAGTCGTCTCACGACTTGCTCCCAACTTGACTTCCTTGCGACCGCAATCAATATAAGCATGCTGCTCCGAGATCCAGTCAATGCCAAATATAACGTCGAACTCCACCAACGGAAGTAACGAAGCTTGCAGTTCGAACTCCTGATTCCCAATACAAATCTTAACGTCACAGATCCTATCTGCGCGCATCGAACACCCATTGGGCAACAACACATCCAACTTATCCTTCGCCATCGAAGAATGGACTCCGATGCGTGATATAAATCCCTCAGACAAGAAGGAGTGTGAAGCTCCTGTATCGAAGAGTGCTCTTGCCGGATTTTCACAAATCAAAACAAATCCTAAACAAGCAGTGGTAAGGTAACATGTGCATAACAAGTATTTAAAGAAATTAACTTGCTATAAATTAAACCGTACCGGTCACCACATCCGCTTGTTTGATGGCCTCCTGTTGGCCAAGATTATACACCCTTGGTTGGGCCGGAGCATAATGGGACGCGGTCGACTCCACTGCCTTGCCCTTTTCTTCATAAGTTGCTCAGGCTTTCTTTCCGACTTGGGACGTCTGCTCCGGCACTCACGTGCATAATGCCCCGGCTTCCCACAGTTGTAACATGTGCCCGGGATCCGACCCGTAGTTGCCCCAGAAGCACCAGCAGAGGGGGCTGGACCCGACATCCTAGCTTATTATTCCACTTCCGTAACAAAGACTTTGAGGAGTTCAGCACTTGAACTCCGACTTCTTATCACCCAAGCTTTTCTTTGCTTATACATTCTTCATGTCCTTCTCCAAGGACCGGGACATGTTGACCAAGGTTAAGAAACCCTGCTTCATCGGCCCTGAGAGTAGTAACCTCAAATAATCTCTCAGCTTTTCGTAGAATCGATTCCTCTTGCACTCCTCATCCGCGATGGTGGAGCTAGCATATCGACTCAAACGGGTAAACTCATGGAGATATTCATCCGCGCTATTGTCCCCTTGTACCAATTTCAGGAACTCATTCTCCAACGCTATCCTCTGTGCGAAGGGAGGTATCTAGCCACGAACAATCTCGAGAACTCCTCCATCGAGACATCAACAAGTTGCCTACCTCTCAATAGGTGCAGCTCCAATCCTTCCCACCATAATCTTGCTTCACCGTCCAAAAGGAACGTAGCAATGGTGGTCATTTGCCACTCCTCCATCTACGTGCTGTCATGACTCTCTTCACCTGGAGAGCCAGTCTTCATCTTGAGATTGGGTTCCCAACCCGAGAATACCGGAGGATTAAAGCTCATGACATGCTTGAGCTGTCTCTCGATTTCCCTCCTTGCACCAACGGCTACTCTATACCTGCTCCACCGCAGGAGCAGGCTGCTCCATTTGCCTTATAGGCTGCGCATTCATCATGGCCAACACTGCTTCGGCCACCAATCCTATGGTCTCAGCGATGGAGGTGTTGCAGGAGTAACATCTGGTGCACTGCTAGCCTCAGAAACTCGATGTCCGATGGCCCAGCACCACTTCTAGTCACCTATAGTGGTATAAAACACCGTTAAGCGACCAAATAAAAATGCAAATAGCAATTATAGGAACACGCAGGTTCCTCAAACACATGTATTTTCATTCCTAAGTGGACATTCATGGGTTCTTTTACTGTTATAACGATGACGCACACACATGTGCTCACCACCCCTTAAAAAGAATTCGCCCACGAATTTAGCTTAAGCACGACCAAAACCAGTAGTCTGATACCAAATTGTAACACCCCATATCCGTCGCATAGCATATAGCAGTAGGTACGGCCGAGGCCCGACGCCATATACTACAGACAGACCGGGTGGTTACTCAATGGAAACCATCCAACCAATAAAACATCCTACACAGAGCATTCTAGTGGAAGCACTTTATAAGTTGCAATTAAGAACCCAGCACAAAGAGCACGAATGTCCACTAATATACCAAGATAGGAATGTAGCACATACAAAGTACTGGCCTTAAGGCCTTACAAAATTGTTTACTTAATATTACATGATTTACAAACCACTACACGCAGGCCGGTCACACATGAATAAAAGAAGTAAACACTCCAATTAGGCCTTCGAGGGCCGGCTTCGCAATTTGGAGTTTAGCCCGTTATTGACCGCTTGGTCCAGCAGCACCTGTAAGCAACAAAACAACCGCACATTGGCAAACAAAAGCAACGGTCAGCAATGCTGACCAAATTATAACGATCCCGCCCCAATTCGGGGCTGCGATGCTCCTTCCTGCATTTTATTAGCACAACAAGCAGTATATAAATATATTGCATCACAGGCGTTGGCACGCATGGCCACACGCCCCGTGCTCTCAGGGCACATTCTCGGTGATCACAGTCTAAGCCCGTTAACTCACCACCATCTCCAGGACGGCAATCTCTCGTGAGTAATTTGGGCTTTTAGGCAGATGTTACAACACTTTAATGTCATCAACAGCCTATGTCACGACACTTTAATATCATCGACAGCAAGACCCGACCTCTATGCTGTCGGCATAAAGTAGGAACGGTTCCACTCAACCAGTTGCTCACTTGCCACGACACTTTAATATCATCGGCACGAGTTAAGTTTCCCTGAAGCGCGTGAATCGAACGTACAATATTACATAACCCAGTTATGTACAAGTTGGCTCCCAGGCCCACAAGTGGCAAGATCACGCATCCGCCCAGTTTTCCGGGTGCACCTTTGGGTTAATCCCCAAGGCTCCCGGTTGCAATCTACCACGTAGAAAACCCGAAAAACAAACAATCGCACGGAGTCTTCTCCGGCATTTATGTAATGCAACATCACCGATCCAGACCAACATGTCCGGGTAGGCTTCACACATCATGCCTATGTCCGTTCTCGAATACGGACTCTAAATAACGGGGACTTTACATATCTACCTGAAGGAACGCCTCCAACTCACCGCAAACTCGCGAGAGCGGGCTTCCTATGCAAAGAAGGAGGGCCTCACATGCTCAAGAAGAGAATCGTTACCCTTGCATTCTTCCTTGGTGCTATGGAGAAGTACGTGGATGAAAAGCACCGCACTCTCTTTGCCTCCGTAGATCCGAAGTCGGCTCGCGATTTGGAGCTTCGAAGCTCCTCCAATGGCCGGATCTAGCTTCTTCTTCCTCCTTTGCTCTCCTCTCTCTCTAGACTTTAGAAAGGGAACCACTAAAGTGAAATGAGGGTTTCAAAGGGCCAATCCCGTGTATATCCCATCAGGAAAAACCCCCAGCCGTTGGATCCAAAATTAAAGAAACGAATGGCCTTGATTCGGTCCTGAAATGCTAATACTGGGCCGAACACGGCATGTGACATGCCCGTGTCCAGGGTCGTGTCCCCCATTCGCCGTCAAAATCGACGCGCCTGGAACAACACACGGGCATCCAACACGCCCGTGTTCGACCTGATATGCCCGTGTTCCAACGGACATGGCCGTGTGGTCGGCTGTGTGCCTCCATCGACACAGCCAGAAAAACAACCCGAGACTCACACGGTTATTGGACACGCCCGTGTACTAGCCCGTGTCTACTCGAACTCACATGGGCTCCAGGCCGTGTTCACTGTCTCGACACTTCATCGAGCTAAGTTCGTCGACTTGCTGACATGGCTTTGGATACGCCCGTGTCCTAGGCCGTGTGCCTTGTCTCGACACATCATCGAGCGAAGTTCGTCGACTACCTGACACGACTTTGGACACGCCCGTTGTAACGCCCCGAATATTGTGTGCGAGTCGGACGCGGAAAAAGGGTTTTTGGTGCCTGTAGGGGTACACGGCCTAGGACACGGGAGTGTCCAAGGCCGTGTCTGGCTGGTGATTTTTGGTCGTTTTCAACCCGAGAAGGACACGACCAGGAACACGGCCGGATGACACGGGCGTGTCCTCCGACACGGGCGTGTGCCTACCCGTGTCCCAACCCGTGTGCAGTTGGGTCGTGTCCGTTGCCGTGGCGGTTATGCGTGACACGTCCCCGAACACGGGCGTGTCAAGGAACCTGACACGGGCATGTCAGGTGAGACACGGGCGTGTCATGTCCCTTGTGCGTCTCTCAGTTCGACGATTGTGCCTGGATCGAGGCACACGGCTTGGACACGGCCGTGTGCCAAGCCGTGTTCGGCCCAGGTCTGGAGGATTTTGTGCAGATCTGAGCCGTTCGTTTTCTTTAATTAAGATCCGACGGCCCAGATGAGATCCTGCTCTGTTAAGGTCAGGAATAGGGGGTTAATTCCTCATTTTCTCTCCAAAGCTTTCTCCTTCCAAAGTGAGAGAGAAGAGGAAGAAGAAGGAGATTTCCGGCCGCCGGCGGAGCATCGGAGCACCATTTCGAAGTCTGAGAGCGGATCCGTGGAGGGAAGGTCGTTGCAAAGAGTTCTATCCACGTAGTTTTTCCATGGCGCCAAAACGGACTACAAGGGTAACGATTCTCAACTTGAGCATTTGATGCTCTTTCTTTCTGCATAGGGAATCCCGCTCCCGCGAGTGTGCTGTGAGTGTGTGGTGTTCCTTGGGGTTGATGTGAATAGTCCCCTTGTGTTGCATATAGATCCCGGAATCGTAAGTACGGGCATAGGCATTGTGTGTGAAGCCTACCCGGACATGTTTTGTCTGGATCGGTGATGTTGCATTTGATGTGGTTTTGCCGGAGAAGACTCCGTGCTTTGGGTTTTTCGGGTTCTACGCGGTAGATTGCAGCAGGGATCCTTGGATGTTAGCTTCAAGGCGCACCCGGAAAACTGAGCGGAAATAGTTCTGCTAACTTGGCGGTCTGGGAACCGGCCTTGATCATAACTGGATTATGAGATTGTTTTGGAAAATTTGGGATCCGAGAGAAGCTTGGACCGCGCATAGGACTTAAATTGGACATGCGGCGTGAGTAACGGGCAAGTGGAATTGGACCTAGGCTATGTGGTTCGGTGCGAGAGACGCGAAGACGGGGACTAGCCGTTGGCATAGTTGGAGCCTTAGACGGTGGTCAGAAAGGCCAAATGCTCACATGTTGTTGCCATCCTGGGGGTGGTGGTGAATGCACTGATGGGTCAGTGTTCACCATGAATGTGCCCTGAGTCCACGGGGTGTTTGGCCATGCAAGCCTACACCTGTGGCGAAATATAATTACGTTATATATATTATTGGGCTAATGTTATGCAGGGAAAGAGCACCGCCGTCCCGATTAAGGGGCGGGGTCGTTATAATTTGGTCGGCTTTTAGCTGACTGTTGCTTTATTTGCCACCGTGCGGTGGTATGTGCTTGCAGGTGCTGCGGAGCTGAGCGCCAAATAGCAGGCTGGAGACCATGTTACTGTGCTGGCCCTAGAAGGCCGTAGAATAGTTGTTTTTATATTTATCATGTGTGGCCGGCCTGCGAGCCGATGTATGTAAAACACTCTTTATTAAGTGAACATTTGTAAGGCCATAAGACCATGTACCCGTTTCTGTGTATTTGGGGTTTTCGTTCCTATTGTTGTAGCTGTGGACATTCATATTGATGGATTTAATTTTGGGTTCTTTCAACTTTAAAATCTTCTGCTAGAATGCTCTGTGATTAGGACGAGTAGTCTTAATTGGTTGGTTTGATTATCATTTAGTATCCCTTCCGACTGTCTGTGGTATATGGCGTCGGGTTCCAGCTGGACCTTCTGTTATATGCCATGCGACAGATGGGGGGTTACAATTTGGTATCAGAACTTCTGGTTACGGTCAAGCTTAAATGAATTCGTGGGCGAATTCTTTTAAGGGGCGGTAAGCACTTGTGTGCGTCATCGTTATAAGATCAAAAGAACCCATGAATGTCCACTTAGGAATGGAAAATACACTTGTTTGGTGGAACCTGAGTGTTCCAATGATTGCTTTTAGCAATTTATTTGTCATCTAATCGTGTGTCTTTGCTACTATAGGCAGCTGGGAGCGGTGCGGGTCAGTCAGAGCGTCCACAATCAGCGGAAAGTAGTGCACCAAGGGACGTGCCTGCTACACCTCCTTCAGCGGAAACCATCAGGATGGTGGCTGAGGCAGTGTTCACAATGATAAATGCCCAACCTGCAGGGCAAATGCATCGCGCACCTCCTGTGAATGAGCAAGAACCAGTTAGGGTGGCAGAGCCGAGAGTGGTGGAACGCGCAGCAGTGGAGTTGGTAGAGCCGAGAAGAACTACAGAGAGGTAGTTAAAGCATGTGATGGACTTTAATCCTCCGATGTTTAATGGGGTTGGAACGCCAACTCAAGCTGAGGACTGGCTCTCACCAATAAAGAGGGTCTTGAGGGCCACAATAACTGAAGAGTGGCAGAAGACCACCATAGCGACTTTCCTTTTGGAAGGTGAAGCGAGGCTGTGGTGGGACGAGATGGAGTTTCATCTTCTAGTTGGAAGGCAACTTGCGGATGTGCCGATGGAAGAATTTTCAAGATTGTTCCTAGCCAGATTTGTACCCTCTGCTCAGAAGTTGGAGATGGAGAATCAATTTCTTGGGTTGACTCAGGGATCCAAAAGCGTGTACGAATATCTGCATGAGTTCACACGGTTGGGTCGTTATGCTGGTGTTATGTTTATAGAAGAAGAGAGGAAGACCAACCGATTCTATGAGGGTCTTCGCGGCGATTTACATTTACTCCTTGTTGGGCCTAAGGTGCAGGGCTTCCTAGCCTTGGTCAATTCGGCCCGATCGTTGGAAAAGGTTGCGAAGAAAGTTCAAGAGAAGAGGGACCCAGGAGAAAGGAAGACCGAGTTCAAGGTGCCAAGTAACAAGATAGGTTTCCGCAGATGGAACAAGAAGCGGAGGACTTTGAACTCAGCCCCTTCGGCTGATGCATCGGGGGCAACTACATGTCGAGTCCCCGGAGCTTACTACAACTGCGGGAAGACGGGGAATTTTGCTCGGGAGTGTTGGAGCGGAAGTTCAAAGTCCGAGAGGAGACCTAGAGCGACTTATGAGGAGAAATGGAAGGCGGTGGAGTCAACCGCGTCCCATCATGCTCCAGCCCAGCCTAGAGTCTACAACCTTGGTCTGCAGGAGGCCATTAAGTAAGCGGCCGTGGTGACAGGTATGTGTTAAATTATAGTGGTTTAACTTTTATAGTTGTTACCTTTGTAGTTGTTAGCTTACGTGTGTCAGTGCTAGGCTTGTGTTAATTTTGGGGTTTCCAGCAAGAGCCCTTTTTGATACGGGAGCATCACATTCCTTCTTGTCCGAAAACTTATATCGCGCATCGGAGTTCCGTTCTCAATGGCAGAAAACAAGTTGGATGTGTTGTTGCCTAATGGGTGCTCAATGCGTGCGGATAGGGTTTGTGTGGTGAAGATTCGGAATGAAGACCGGGAGTTTGATTTGCGGGCGTTGATTCTACCATTAGTGGAGTTCGACGTAATCTTCGGTATGGATTGGCTCTCGGAGCAAAGTGCATGTATTGATTGCAACCGTAAAGAAGTCAAGTTGGGTCTAGACACTGATCGGGAGACTACTTTTGCGGGCCATGAAGGGGTCATGGAAGGTTCTGATGTCAGCCCTTCAGATGTTCAAGGCAGTTCGATCTGGGGCAGAACTATATGTCACTCTAGTGCAGACTTCGACGCCTAAGCCTAGTTTGGACAGCATCCTAGTTGTGTCTGAGTATCCTGATGTGTTTCCAGATGATCTCCCAGGAGCCCCTCCTCAGCGGGAGATAGACTTTACTATAGAGCTGGTACCGGGTGCCAAACCGGTGTCACGCTCCCCCTATCAGATAGCCCGAATATAAATGGCAGAGTTGAAGGTGCAACTGCAAGAGTTGCTAGAGTAAGGTTATGTGCGTCCAAGTTCGTCGCCTTGGAGCGCACCAGTTCTCTTTGTTAAGAAGAAAGATGGGAGCTTGCGGCTTTGTATCGATTATCAGGAATTGAACAAACTTACGGAGAAGAAAAAATATCCAATCCCGAGGATTGACGATCTATTTGATAAGCTGGTTGGATCAACTGTATATTCGAAGTTAGATTTGAAGTCCGGTTACTATCAGTTGAGGATAAGGGAGAGCGACATCCCAAAGACAACATTCAGTACGCGGTTTGGGCATTACGAATTCACGGTTATGCCGTTTGGGTTGACGAATGCGCCATCAGTGTTTATGGATCTGATGAATAGGACGTTCAGAGAATACTTGGATCAGTTTGTGATAGTATTTATCGATGATATCCTGGTGTATTCGCGGTGCGAGGAGGATCACTACAAGCATTTACACATGGTGTTGGAGACATTGAGGAAAAGTCAGTTGTATGCAAAGTTCTCCAAGTGTGAATTCTGGTTATCCTCGATAGCGTTCCTTGGTCATGTTGTCAGTGGAGAAGGAATAGCTGTGGATCCGGCGAAGATAGTGGCGATACGGGAGTGGCCTACTTTGACTACGGTGGCAGAGGTCCGGAGTTTTCTGGGGCTTGCTGGCTACTACAGGCATTTCGTAGAGAACTTCTCGCGGATAGCACTACCACTCACGACGTTGACAAGAAAGGATCAGAAGTTTGTGTGGTCTTCGGAGTGCGAATGGGCTTTTGAAGAATTGAAGAGGCGGTTGACCACGACGCCCATTTTATGTTCACCAAGTGGAATCGAAGGGTTCGAGATCTATAGTGATGCTTCAGGCAGTGATTTGGGCTGTGTCCTGCTACAGCATGGGAGAGTGATAGCTTATGGTTCACGACAACTAAAGGTTCACGAGAGGAATTATCCGGTCCACGACTTAGAGTTAGCGGCCGTGATATTGCTATTAAGCTTTGGAGGCACTATCTGTACGGTGTGAAGGTCGATATTTACACCGATCATAAAAGTTTGAAGTACCTTTTGGACCAAAAGGATCTGAACATGAGGCAGCGGAGGTGGATGGAGTTCTTAGGGGACTATACCTTCAAGATACACTATGTGCCTGGGAAGGGAAATGCAGTGGCGGATGCGTTGAGTCGTAAGATTCCCGCACAAGCCAACTAGTTATCAGTACATGGTGAGAGATTGGTCCAAGAGTTGGAGGCATTGGAGATATCTTGCGTCGATAAGCAGTCTAGTGCCGAGGCGAAACTGTTTTGGACAGAGGTGCAGTGTGACCTAGCGGATAGCGTTCGGCGGGCTTTGGATCAGGATAGCAGCATGAAGAAGATCTTGGATGAAGCTTTGGAAGGGTCAAATTCCCAGTTTGTGGTTGAAGATGGGTTGCTAAGGAAGGACGGTCGTCTATGAGTTCTTAGTGCGGATAGTATTCGGGAGGAGTTGATGTATGAGGCTCATCATACCAAGTACTCAATCCACCCGGGAAGCACGAAGATGTATAGAGACATAAAGAAATTATTCTGGTGGCCGGGTTTGAAGAAGGATGTGGCACTTTATGTGGCCAAGTGTCGTACTTGTGCATTGGTGAAAGCGGAATGCCAGAAGCCCGGAGGTTTCTTGAAATCCCTTCCTATCCCAGAATGGAAGTTTGACGACATATCTATGGATTTTGTGCACGGTTTGCCGAATTCGCAGAAGGGAAACGACGCCATTTGGGTGGTTGTAGATAGGTTGACAAAGGTGTTGCACTTTATCCCGGTGAGAAAGGAGGATCTGGTGGAGAAGTTAGCCAAACTCTACGTGGATAACATTGTACGATTGCATGGTGTGCCTCGCAGTATTGTTAGTGATCGTGATGGACGCTTCACGTCAAATGACTGGAGGTTGGTGCATGGTCTGTTGGGCACTAAGCTAAAGTTCAGCACAGCCTTTCACCCGCAGACAGATGGCCAAACCGAGAGAGTCAATAGGACTATGGAGGACATGCTTCGCATGTGCGTCCTAGATTTCGGGAAGAATTAGGAGGATCACTTGTACATGGTGGAGTTTGCGTACAACAACAGCTTTCAGGCAAGTATTGGAATGGCGCCTTTCGAAGCCTTGTACGGGAGGAAGTGTCGTACGCCGTTGTCTTGGTTGGAGGCAGGCGAATCAAAGTTGTATAAACGTCAAGCGGTGGAAGACGCCACTTCAATGATACGGACAATTCAGGAAAGGCTGAAGATTGCTCATGATAGACAGTCAAAGTATTACAATGCCAAACATAGAAATGTGGAGTTCAACGTTGGCGACATGGTATATTTAAAGATCAAGTCGTTCAAGGGTGTATCGCGGGTTTGACGCTTGAAGAAGCTGAGTCCAAGATACCTTGGATCATTTGAAATCCTGGAGCGTGTTGGCGAGGCGGCGTATAGATTAAAGCTATCGACGGAGTTGAGTGGGCTGCATAATGTGTTCCACGTATCGGTGTTACGTAAGGCAGTGCAAGAGCCTTCGCAGATCGTTGCGGACAATCAGGTACCCATTGATTATGAGTTAACAACAAGGGTCAAGCCAGTGCGAATTGAAGATGTTGCAGTCAAACGACTCCGCAATAAGGAGGTCCGAATGGTAAAAGTCCGCTGGGATAATTGCGGACGTGAGGAGCTTTCTTGAGAGCGAGAGCAAGCTATGTTGGAGGAATACCCCGAGTTATTCCACTCAGGTATCATTTAGATTTTGTGTACCTTTATTTAATTTCGGGACGAAATTCCTTAAGTGGGGGAGATTTGTAACGCCCTGAATATTGTGTGCGAGTCAGTCGCAGAAAAAGGTTTTTGGTGCCTGTAGGGGTACACGGCCTAGGACACGGGAGTGTCCAAGGCCGTGTCTGGCTGGTGATTTTTGGCCGTTTTCAACCCGAGAAGGACACGGCCAGGAACACAGCCGGATGACACGGGCGTGTCCTCCGACACGGGCGTGTGCCTACCCGTGTCCCAACCTGTGTGCAGTTGGGTCGTGTCCGTTGCCGTGGCAGTTATGCATGACACGTCCCAGAACACGGGTGTGTCAAGGAACCCGACATGGGCGTGTCAGGTGAGACACGGCGTGTCATGTCCCGTGTGCGTCTCTCAGTTCAACGATCGTGCCTGGATCGAGGCACACGGCCTGGGACACGGCCCTGTGCCAAGCCGTGTTCAGCCCAGGTCTGGAGGATTTTGTGCAGATCTGAGCCGTTCGTTTTCTTTAATTAAGATCCGACGGCCCAGATGAGATCCTGCTCTGTTAATGCCGGGAATAGGGGGTTAATTCCTCATTTTCTCTCCGAAGCTTTCTCCTTCCAAAGTGAGAGAGAAGAGGAAGAAGGAGGTTTCCGGCCACCGGCGGAGCGTCTGAGAGCTGATCCGTGGAGGGAAGGTCGTTGCGAAGAGTTCTATCCGCGTAGTTTTTCCATGGCGCCAAAACGGACTACAAGGGTAACGATTCTCAACTTGAGCGTTTGAAGCTCTTTCTTTCTGCATAGGGAATCCCGCTCCTGCAAGTGTGCGGTGAGTGCGTGGTGTTCCTTGGGGTTGATGTGAATAGTCCCACTTGTGTTGCATATAGAGCCCGGAATCGTAAGTACGGGCATAGGCATTGTGTGTGAAGCCTACCCGGACGTGTTTTGTCTGGATCTGTGATGTTGCATTTGATGTGGTTTTGCCGAAGAAGACTCCGTGCTTTGGGTTTTTCGGTTTCTACGCGGTAGATTGCAGCATGGATCCTTGGAGGTTAGCTTCAAGGCGCACCCAGAAAACTGAGCGGAAACGTGTTCTGCTAACTTGGCGGTCTGGGAACCGGCCTTGATCATGTAAAACTCCCCCTACCCGGATCCCAAAACATGGCACGAAGGGGAGTCTTATGCCCGGAACAGCCGCCTTGCGGTAGCATTAGCACACGGGCTAACCTGTACCACAAGACGCCTATTCCGCCGGCTACAACAATATCAATATAACATGCCAACCCAACCAAATAAATAAACAACCAGAAGTCAAATCCACACTAAGTTATAATGTCCAAATACATCAATAAGGAGAAGCTAAAACATGCTTCTACCATATATCAGAGTACAGCTAAACATTGCCCAAACGGGCTACATCAGAGTATCAAATACTAACATCAGTAACTGACGGTATCGACGGCACCGTCACCTCAGGCCCTGTCATCCTGGCCTGGCTGTCCTACTGCGTAGTCTGCGGCTGCTCCACCTGCGGCGTGACCTCCTAAAAAGGGAGACGTAGCAACCGTTAGTCGAAACGACTAAGTGGTTTCACATCCGCTCCCCCGGCGACTCCTCGGCACCGAGCGGAGAACAGGAACAAGAGTATAGTATATAACAAGTATGCAAGTAAAGGAAGTACAAGCAGGTGGCAGTAGTGTAAGAGTAACAGTATCATATTCAGCATTTATGTAAGAGCTACACTAAACTAGCAAGTATAAGTAACAGCAGGAAAGTAACTTAACTTATAAGAATGCCCATACAAACTTATAAGTTAAGGATCGGGTTACATAAAAGTAACTCATCGTATAAGAGTGCCCATACAAACTTATACGATGAGGATCTTGTTGTGCAATGATATGAAATGCTATGAATGCTATGCAATGACTCACCCATGCACACTCATGCAATTGCTATGTCGACACAGACTATAGTTCCCACTTTTCGAGCAGGTAGCAAACCTCTCAGGCATCAGCCGCCGTGGCCAGGCGGTGACAGTAGAACGGGCACTTCTACTACTAGGCGGGTATCACACTACTTCACCTAGGCCTCCGTACGCCTCAACGCTAAGAACACAACAGCGGAGCCCATGCGTACTATGGCCCAGCGGGGTCTTGGGTAGATGTGCACCAAGAACACAACACGAACTGGCCTTGCGTGACCCGGAAGGGGCCTCGGAAGAAGCACGAGGACACAGCCCAACCGCTCACATGGCCGGAGGGGCCTCGGGACGTGAACACCGAGGACACAGCCCAAACCGACCAAGTCTAACTGCCAACTCCCGTCGGTGTGACGACTAGCGAGCCCGTAGACCTGCCACACTATCCTTAACCCAGGATTACGACACCGCGTGTCGACTCACACCACATGCAAATTCCACATCAACATATCATGGAAGGGGCCTCGGAGTGAGCACGAGGACACAACCCAACCATCCATCCACACCTTACCTCAACACGACCAAAACAAATGGCGGTCAACACCGCACTTGCACATTTACTATAAAATGACAATAGGAGACGACACACTATTTATGGACTCCTAAATTCAATCCGATATATAATATATACATGGCCATGGGTTACCCATCTATATATCATCCCAAGTGATTTCAACATGATATAAACAAGATTTGCTCTTACGACAACTTACCGAAGTATTATCAAATCAATCCAATTAAACATAAGGAAATCAATAGGCCTCAAGCTATCTTGCGATAATAAATTGATTTCTAAAATAGTAAATATTATCATCCATAACACTTTGGTGGTTAACATAAATTATTTCACCAAAATCTCGAATTAATTGCGACATTGGACCACCAATTTCAAATCCACAATGTATGTAGAGACCCAGAATTTCAGCGCAGGATTAGCACTGGACAGCAACTTCGACCGGAGTTTCCTGAAGTTACAGGAATCCGGTGGAGGCGTGTAACCCCTCGTTGGAAAGACCTTTTCATGATCTACAACTTTCATATTCTGGTCACAACCCAGATCTGACAATAACTTACTCGAAATCGGCTTCAAAGTTCACTGCACACAGAACACAATTTCTGTGTACAGGAATTGCCGGACAGCAAACTCGATTAGGTTTTCCTGGGGCCACAGACATCACCTGAAGTCGTGCAACCACTCGTTGGAAAGGTATTTGCAAGGGCTACAACTTTCGTGTTTAGCCAAAAGCCCAGATCTGCACATATCCTACATGAATATGGCCTAGAAGATCGCTGCGCGCAGAATACAGATTCTGCGCGCATCTTAAAGAAAAATGAACGGCATCGGTCCGTCTTCCTCCTCAAGCGATCCTTCCTAAATTTTCCAGAAATGTCCTCCTCCCTTATTCAACCTCAAGGGCCAAAACTCCTCACGAAACCATTCACCCATCGTCGTATTAAAGAAAAGGGAAAGGGTTGAAGAGATCTAAAATCTAGGATTCAAATCCTAGCATGGTCAAACCTAGAAATCTTCTCCTCTCCATCAAGCTCTCTTGAGCCGATGTCTCTCCTATATATCTAAGAACTAGCACCAAGGGAGAGGGTAGGAAACTCACGTTGGCTCCAGCGGTACCACCATTTCCGGCCATGGATCGCGTAGTTCTCCTTGGCGGCATTTTCTCTTTCACGGCGATGGCGGATCTCCTTCGGTAGAACTTGCTCCTGCAGTTTTCCTCTCACCAGGAGTCCTCACAGGAATTAGGGGAAGAAATGGGAATGAAAATGGCTAGGGTTTTCTCTGCCCCTTATATACAAAATGTGACACGGGTAGGGACACGGCCGTGTCCGTACCCGTGTCCTGCTTCCGTGAAACGGCCGTGGCGGTTTCCATGTCGGTTCAATGTTTGACACGGGTAGGGACACGCCCGTGTCCCGACCCGTGTCCACATGACACGGCCGTGTGCCTGGACGTGTTATTGGCCGTGTACTTCTTGAGTTACATCCCGACACTTCTCGTCGAGCTCAACTCGACGCACACGGGTAGGGACACGCCCGTGTCACTACCCGTGTCACTTAGTGTCGACCCCGTTCGACGATCTCGACGAATCTCGACGATCTCGACACGCCTCGTCGAGATTATCTTGACGCACACGGGTAGGGACACGGCCATGTCACTACCCGTGTCACTTGGTGTCGACACAGCCCGTCAGTCTCGACATGGCTTGTCGAGTGGAACTCGACGCACACGGGTAGGGACACGCCCGTGTCGCTACCCGTGTCACTTCTCTCTGCACTGATTTCTCCCCTTCTCGACAAGTGCAGCCCAATTCCCTGCACTTCTCAGGAATCGAGTCAACCCTCCTGACTCAAAAACTCACACACTAGGGGCCTAGAGCGATTTGGGACGTTACAAATCCTATAAACAAAATAAAAGATTTCGTCCCCGAAATCAGGCTTAGGCTGGGTGGAGAAAAACTTAACAGGAAGTTTATCATATGTTTTTAAATAAGATTACCTTGGGCAAACAACTCCGGGTAGCGTTGCTGCATCAAATCCATTGGCTCCCAGGTGTACTCCTCCTTCCCATGATTCAACCATAGCACCTTCACTAAGGGAACACTTTTGCGGCGTAATGTTCTTGTCTCGCTGTCAACAATCCGTACCGCTCTAGTCGCACAGACCTATCTGACGCCACCGCACCATCAGTAGTGGGAATAAATTGGTCGGGCCGCAATAGTGCTTTTCGAAGCGACGATACGTGGAACACGTCGTGAAGATTTTCTAGTTCCGGTGGTAACTCCAACCGATAGGCCAATGGGCCAATTCTTTCCAATATAGTATAAGGCCCAACATACCTTGGGCTGAGTTTTTTCACTCCCCGCACCCGCGACACTCCATGCATCGGCCGAATCTTAAGGAACACTTTTTCGCCCACTTGGAACTCCACCATCCGGTGCTTTTTATTGTAATATTTTGCCTGTCGACTTTGAGCCTCCAACATGCGGTCTCTTATCAATCTGACAGCCATATCAGTATCATCTATAAATTCATTTCCTAATGCCTTCGGATCTTCATCCTGCACCCAAGACAAGGGGGTCCTACACCTTCTTCCGTAAAGGGCTTCATGGGGCGCCATACCGATGCTCGCTTGATTACTATTATTGTAGGAGAATTCCACCAGGGGCAAGAGTCTTTCCCACGGATCTCCTCTGTCCAACACACATAACCTCAACAAATCCTCCAGCGTTCTGATGGTCCGCTCTGACTGTCCGTCAGTCTGAGGATGAAATGCGGTACTAAAGGTTAGGCGTGAGCCCAAATATGCCTGCACCGCCTTCCACTCATTGGATGTAAACCGCCCATCCCGATCCGAAACAATTGTCTTGGGCACGCCATGATACCGTACAAATTGCTCCACAAAAAGGCGTACCAAAACATCCACGTGTGCTTCCTTCTTCATTGGAATGAACCGGGCCACCTTTGTCAGTCGATCCACAATAACCCACACCGAATCATTCCCGGAGCGTGAGCGAGGTAGCCCATGGACAAAGTCCATGGAGATATCCTCAAACTTCCATTCGGGAATAAGCAAAGACTGCAACAAACCACCGGGACTCTTGCATTCAGCCTTCACCCTTTGGCAGGCTTCGCAATGTGTAACATAGTAGCGAACATCCTTCTTCATTCCCGTCCAACACATGGTCTTCCGCAGTCCGGCGTACATCTTAGCAATACCCGGGTGCACTGAATATTGAGAGGAATGCGCCTCTCTCAATATATCCTCCCGAATTTTGCCGCCCTTGGGAATATAAAGTCGGCCTCGAAGATAAACGAGGCCGTCTTTTAGTGTGTACTCATTGGTGGTCCCATCTTCAATTGCCTTGATTGCCGGGGCCAAGGCCGCATCCATACCTTGCTCCACCCGAATCCGATCTCGGATATCACAAACTATGCTCACGTTTGCCAAATACTCCGCATACTCTGTCGAAGGAGCCTTGAATACTAGAGTAATTTCCATCTCCTCGATCATCCGAGCCAACTCCATACTCATCAACCGAGACTCTGGGCTAGAGCCTGGCGCTTTTCTACTCAAGGCATCGGCTACCGAGTTCGCTTTCCCGGGGTGGTAGTTCAGGGTGAACTCATAGTCGCATAGAAATTCCAACCACCGTCGTTGTCTCATGTTCAACTCCTTCTGAGTGTGGACATACTTCAAGTTCTTGTGATCGGAAAAGATCTCGCAGTGTACGCCATATAGGTAATGCCTCCAGACCTTCAAAGCGAACACCACTGCTCCCAGCTCCAAATCATGAACCGGGTAATTAACTTCATGTTTCTTTAACTGCCTTGAAGCATAAGCGATTACATGCCCGTGCTGCATCAGCACCGCACCCATTCCTTGATATGATGCGTCCGTGTAAACCTGAAATCCTTCCTTCCCCGACGGAAGCGCAAGGATGGGGGCGGAGGTAAGCCTATCCTTCAACTCTTGAAATGCTGCTTCACATTTAGGTGTCCACTCAAATGGCACACCCTTCTTCGTCAAGGAGGTAAGAGGAAGGGCAATCTTGGAAAATCCTTTCACGAACTTGCGGTAGTAGCCAGCAAGTCCAAGAAAGCTTCGTACATCGGCCGCCGACTTCATGGGAGACCACTCCTTCACGGCCCGCACCTTAGCTGGATCCACAGCTAATCCTGCTCCACTGATCACATGCCCCAAGAAGGCAGCCTCCTTAAGCCAGAATTCACACTTGCTAAACTTGGCATACAAGGCGTGTTCCTTCAATTTTTTCAAAACCAAGATCAGGTGCTCGACATGCTCCTCCTCCGTCTTTGAGTAGACTAAGATGTCGTCGATTAAAACGATGACGAAGATGTCCAAGTATGGTTCAAACACCTTGTTCATCAGGCTCATAAAGGCCGAAGGTGCATTTGTGAGCCCAAACGGCATTACTGTGAACTCATACAAACCATATCTCGAACTGAAAGCTGTTTTCTGAATATCCCCCTCTTGTATCCTCAACTGATAGTATCCAGAGCACAAGTCTAGTTTAGAGAACCAATGTGCTCCCACTAATTGATCGAACAACTCGTCGATCCGAGGTAGCGGATAAGTGTTCCGCACCGTTAATTGATTGAGTTCCCGATAATCTATGCACAATCGCAGGGTTCCATCCTTCTTCTTCACGAACAGCACAGGGGCACCCCATGGTGATGAACTGGGGCGAACGAACCCTGAATCTACTAGTTCTTGCAATTGAACTCTAAACTCCGCGAGTTCTTTCGGGGCCATTCTGTACGGAGCCTTCGACACAGGCTTGGCACCTAGTACTAGATTGATCTGGAAGTCAACCTCTCTATGCGGAGGTAATCCTGGTAGCTTCTCAGGAAATACCTCAGGAAAATCCCGCACAACCCGTACATCCTTTAATTCCAACGCTTCCTCCTTCAACTCGAACCAGATCATGAAGACCTCGTCCCCCTTCATATGAGCTTTTACAACCTGGACGGAAGATAACATCATGCGGGGCACGAAACCAATACCTTGGAAGATGACGTCAGAGTCTCCATGCCTCAAATAGATCCGCTTCTCCGCGCAGTCGATTCTCGCGAAGTGCCAATCCAGCCATGCCATGCTCAAAATGATGTCGAACTCCGACATTCTCAAAACCGTGGCCGGTGTATCAAAGGCCTTCCCATCAATAAATAACTCCAACTCGCACTTGGCGGTTGCGATCATCTCCGAGCCATCCGGAAGGCGTACACGTCGGGCTATTCCCGTGAAGTACTGAACATCCCCCACGTCTTTTATGAAATCCTCGGACACAAAAGAGTGTGAGGCACCGGTATCGAACAGCGCATAGGCCGTCTTCCCGCCAATAATCACGGTGCCTAAGTGCCAACAACCAAAACTTATTGCTAGTGTCTAATAAGTTCTAATCAATTCGTGTTAACCCATGCAAATATATAAACTAGTTAAATCATACCTACAATCACCTCTTGGGGGTTCCGTTCCTGTGCCATGTCAAGCGCGTACACCTGATCCCTAGCAGGGCCGGGGTTACCTCTTGGCGGTCCTCGTCCTCGACCACGCTTGTATCCCCGTCCTCGTGGAGCTGGTGGAGGGAGAGCAGGAGGGAGAGCAGGAGGGACGTTCCCATACAGCTGCGGGCAAAAACGTCGGATGTGGCCCGGCTGGTTGCATTCGAAGCACACCAGACCACAACGCCCTTCAGGTTGTTGAAATCGCTGAGGCTATGGGGGTGGAGGCAATGCAGGCGGCTGCGGAACTGGATGCTCCACCCTATAGTTTCGGTGGACACGCCCTCCACCTCTTTGGTGTCCCCTTCCTCCTCTGAAGTCTCGCCTCCTTCTATTCCATGGGCCGGCTTCCATCACGTCCTCCGCGGGCCTCTTACTACATCCCATGTGGTCCGCCTCCAATCTTTTTTCCATATCAATGATCTCCGCCAAGCTACCATCCGCTATAAACAAAGGGACTGCCTTAGGGGATCTCGCAGCCCCTTGTAGAAGCGCTTGGCATAGCCTCTGTCATCCAACTCGTAAGAATCCGCAAACCTTGCGAGATGCTGGAATTCCCGCTGGTATTCCGTAACCGTCTTTGATCCATGCTTTAATAGAAGGAACCTCTTCTCAAGCTCATCTCGGGCCGACGTAGGGATAAAGTGCTCCAAGAAAACCTCCGAGAATTCACTCCAACTTATCTCTGTGTAGATCCGGCCTTGGAAGGTAGATCCCATGAGGGACTTCCACCACCTCTTCGCATGGAAGTCCAAGACGGACACTGCCAATGTCACTGCCCTGTTGGCCGGGCAACGGATACCAGCCAACAACTCCTGTATCGTCTCTAGCCATTCCTTTGTACGTACAGCCGACTCCGCCCCAAGGTAGACGGAGGGGAGAGAGCCCGAAAGGTGCTCAGCCAGTTGGAGCTCGGGCCTGTTGTTGCACCGGAGCCTGCTGTGCCTTAAAAGCATCAAGAATGGCGGTGAGTGTTTGCCCCAACTCAGACTGTTGGAACTGAGTGGGTATGGGAGGGGTAGGAGTACCCCCCATCGGCTCAACATGCAGTGGAACCTACACGTAGACGACAAATTTGTGGTCAGGTTGGCTAAACTCAAGGTCAAAGTTGGACAAACTCAATGTGAATTACATATGGGCACACCACTGCTTCCGCTAAGTCAGTTTGTCCACAAACCGACTAACCAAACGGGGGTGGCACCATTGTTGAATGACTTCCTTAGTTGAGGATCGTGGCAAACTGATACCAATTGTAAAACTCCCCCTACCCGGATCCCAAAACACGGCACGAAGGGGGAGTCTTATGCCCGGAACAGCCGCCTTGCGGTAGCATTAGCACACGGGCTAACCTGTACCACAAGACGCCTATTCCGCCGGCTACAACAATATCAATATAACATGCCAACCCAACCAAATAAATAAACAACCAGAAGTCAAATCCACACTAAGTTATAATGTCCAAATACATCAATAAGGAGAAGCTAAAACATGCTTCTACCATATATCAGAGTACAGCTAAACATTGCCCAAACGGGCTACATCAGAGTATCAAATACTAACATCAGTAACTGACGGTATCGACGGCACCGTCACCTCAGGCCCTGTCATCCTGGCCTGGCTGTCCTGCTGCGTAGTCTGCGGCTGCTCCACCTGCGGCGTGACCTCCTAAAAAGGGAGACGTAGCAACCGTTAGTCGAAACGACTAAGTGGTTTCACATCCGCTCCCCCGGCGACTCCTCGGCACCGGGCGGAGAAAAGGAACAAGAGTATAGTATATAACAAGTATGCAAGTAAAGGAAGTACAAGCAGGTGGCAGTAGTGTAAGAGTAACAGTATCATATTCAGCATTTATGTAAGAGCTACACTAAACTAGCAAGTATAAGTAACAGCAGGAAAGTAACTTAACTTATAAGAATGCTCATACAAACTTATAAGTTAAGGATCGGGTTACATAAAAGTAACTCATCGTATAAGAGTGCCCATACAAACTTATACGATGAGGATCTTGTTGTGCAATGATATGAATGCTATGAATGCTATGCAATGACTCACCCATGCACACCCATGCAATTGCTATGTCGACACAGACTATAGTTCCCACTTTTCGAGCAGGTAGCTAACCTCTCAGGCATCAGCCGCCGTGGCCAGGCGGTGACAGTAGAACGGGCACTTCTACTACTAGGCGGGTATCACACTACTTCACCTAGGCCTCCGTACGCCTCAACGCTAAGAACACAACAGCGGAGCCCATGCGTACTATGGCCCAGCGGGGTCTTGGGTAGATGTGCACCAAGAACACAGCCCGAACTGGCCTTGCGTGACCCGGAAGGGGCCTCGAAAGAAGCACGAGGACACAGCCCAACCGCTCACATGGCCGGAGGGGCCTCGGGACGTGAACACCGAGGACACAGCCCAAACCGACCAAGTCTAACTGTCAACTCCCGTCGTGTGACGACAGGCGAGCCCGTAGACCTGCCACACTATCCTTAACCCAGGATTACGACACCGCGTGTCGACTCACACCACATGCAAATTCCACATCAACATATCATGGAAGGGGCCTCGGAGTGAGCACGAGGACACAACCCAACCATCCATCCACACCTTACCTCAACACGACCAAAACAAATGGCGGTCAACACCGCACTTGCACATTTACTATAAAATGACAATAGGAGACGACACACTATTGATGGACTCCTAAATTCAATCTGATATATAATATATGCATGGCCATGGGTTACCCATCTATATATCATCCCAAGTGATTTCAACATGATATAAACAAGATTTGCTCTTACGACAACTTACCGAAGTATTATCAAATCAATCCAATTAAACATAAGGAAATCAACAGGCCTCAAGCTATCTTGCGATAATAAATTGATTTCTAAAATAGTAAATATTATCATCCATAACACTTTGGTGGTTAACATAAATTATTTCACCAAAATCTCGAATTAATTGCGACATTGGACCACCAATTTCAAATCCACAATGTATGTAGAGACCCAGAATTTCAGCGCAGGATTAGCACTGGACAGCAACTTTGACCGGAGTTTCCTGAAGTTACAGGAATCCGGTGGAGGCGTGTAACCCCTCGTTGGAAAGACCTTTTCATGATCTACAACTTTCATATTCAGGTCACAACCCAGATCTGACAATAACTTACTCGAAATCGCTTCAAAGTTCACTGCGCACAGAACACAATTTCTGTGTACAGGAATTGCCGGATAGCAAACTCGATTAGGTTTTCTCGGGGCCACAGACATCACCTGAAGTCGTGCAACCACTCGTTGGAAAGGTATTTGCAAGGGCTACAACTTTCGTGTTTAGCCAAAAGCCCAGATCTGCACATATCCTACATGAATATGGCCTAGAAGATCGCTGCGCGCAGAATACAGATTCTGCGCGCATCTTAAAGAAAATGAACGGCATCGGTCCGTCTTCCTCCTCAAGCGATCCTTCCTAAATTTTCCAGAAATGTCCTCCTCCCTTATTCAACCTCAAGGGCCAAAACTCCTCACGAAACCATTCACCCATCGTCGTATTAAAGAAAAGGGAAAGGGTTGAAGAGATCTAAAATCTAGGATTCAAATCCTATCATGGCCAAACCTAGAAATCTTCTCCTCTCCATCAAGCTCTCTTGAGCCGATGTCTCTCCTATATATCTAAGATCTAGCACCAAGGGAGAGGGTAGGAAACTCACGTTGGCTCCAGCGGTACCACCATTTCCGGCCATGGATCGCGTAGTTCTCCTTGGCGGCATTTTCTCTTTCACGGCGATGGCGGATCTCCTTCGGTAGAACTTGCTCCTGCAGTTTTCCTCTCACCAGGAGTCCTCACAGGAATTAGGGGAAGAAATGGGAATGAAAATGGCTAGGGTTTTCTCTGCCCCTTATATACAAAATGTGACACGGGTAGGGACACGGCCGTGTCCGTACCCGTGTCCTGCTTCCGTGAAACGGCCGTGGCGGTTTCCATGTCGGTTCAATGTTTGACACGGGTAGGGACACGCCCGTGTCCCGACCCGTGTCCACATGACACGGCCGTGTGCCTGGACGTGTTATTGGCCGTGTACTTCTTGAGTTACATCCCGACACTTCTCGTCGAGCTCAACTCGACGCACACGGGTAGGGACACGCCCGTGTCACTACCCGTGTCACTTAGTGTCGACCCCGTTCGACGATCTCGACGACTCTCGACGATCTCGACACGCCTCGTCGAGATTATCTCGACGCACACGGGTAGGGACACGGCCGTGTCACTACCCGTGTCACTTGGTGTCGACACAGCCCGTCAGTCTCGACACGGCTTGTCGAGTGGAACTCGACGCACACGGGTAGGGACACGCCCGTGTCGCTACCCGTGTCACTTCTCTCTCTGCACTGATTTCTCCCCTTCTCCACAAGTGCAGCCCAATTCCCTGCACTTCTCAGGACTCGAGTCAACCCTCCTGACTCAAAAACTCACACACTAGGGGCCTAGAGCGATTCGGGACGTTACAGATCATAACTGGGTTATGAGATTGTTTTGGAAAATTTGGGATCCGAGAGAAGCTTAGCCCGCGCAAAGGACTTAAATTGGACATACGGCGTGAGCAACGGGCAAGTGGAATTGGACCTAGGATATGTGGTTCGGTGCGAGAGACCCGAAGACGGGGACTGGCCGTTGGCATAGTCGGAGCCTTAGACGGTGGTCAGAAAGGCTAAATGCTCACATGTTGTTGCCATCCTGGGGGTGGTGGTGAATGCACTGATGGGTCAGGGTTCACCATGAATATGCCCTGAGTGCATGGGGTGTTTGGCCGTGCGAGCCTACACCTGTGGAGAAATATAATTGCGTTATATATATTGTTGGGCTAATGTTATGCAGGGAAAGAGCACCGCCGTCCCGAGTAAGGGGCGGGGTCGTTATAATTTGGTCGGCTTTTAGCTGACCGTTGCTTTATTTGCCACCGTGCGGTGGTATGTGCTTGCAGGTGCTGCGGAGCCGAGCGCCAAATAGCGGGCTGGAGCCCATGTTGCTGTGCTGGCCCTAGAAGGTCGTAGAATAGCTGTTTTTTATATTTATCATGTGTGGCCGGCCTGCGAGCCGATGTATGTAAAACACTTTTTATTAAGTGAACATTTGTAAGGCCATAAGGCCATGTACCCGTTTCTGTGTATTTGGGGTTTTCATTCTTGTTGTTGTAGCTGTGGACATTCATATTGATGGATTTAATTTTGGGTTCATTCAACTTTAAAATCTTCCGCTAGAATGCTCTGTGATTAGGACGATTAGTCTTAATTGGTTGGTTTGATTATTCATTTAGTATCCCCTCCGACTGTTTGTGGTATATGGCGTCGGGTTCCAGCTGGACCTTCTGTTATATGCCATGCGACAGATGGGGGTGTTACACCCGTGTCCTAGGCCGTGTGCCTTGTCTCGATACATCGTCGAGCGAAATTCGTCGACTTCCCCGGGCCAATCGTGAACACAGGCTCGACACGCCCTGAGACACGCCCGTGTCTCAGGCCGTGTTCTCTGCTCGACGATCGTCGACTCCAAAATCATCGACCTCTCTACCAAATCGTCGACTCCAGCCTGATACGCCCTGGGACACGCCCGTGTCCCAGGACGTGTGCCTCCTGCCAGATTCCAAATCTGGCCCAAAACGTCTCCCATCGCTCTTTTGAGTTTTGGTGCGTTACACACTGTATTTCCCCTAACGGCATACAAAACCGCCATACGGAACTCTTGGCAAGGCCCCACCCGCTCAAGGTCTTAGACCCGGGCTTGCCTGCAAGCTTTGACTTCTTATGTTAGGATTCAGTCTAACACACTGACTGATTATAAGAACCCTGCTGGACCCCACCCACTCATGACCTCATTGCCCGGGCTTGCCCCATGCTTGGCGTTCTCGTCAATCTCACAGAAGGGGACTAGTCTCGCCAGGACAATCTCGCCACTTGACTTGTAGGTCACAGGATAGCAAGCTGACCACGGAGAAATAGCCACGCCTTAGCACATCACAATCCTATATCATTCCCACCCTAATCCCTCATTTGTACTGCAACGTCCCCGTGCACCAAGGAAACCATCTACCGCCAATGTGGAGCTAACCTTGTCCACCAAGGAAACCATCTACCGCCAATGTGGAGCTAACCTTGTCCACCAAGGAAACCATCTACCGCCATTGAGGAGCTAAACTTGTCCGGTTCCAGCTACACGTACTCACTCGAGGAAAGGGGGAAACACAAACATCACAAATGGCATCTTGCCGCAACGGATTTCTACAAAATCCATAAAGCTCGCATGCAACATCACCGAGTCGAACTAACGGACACAACCACAGCTTCACCCACAATGTCTAATCCACTAACGGAGAGGTTCTCTAATGAAAAAGATGTCGGGGACGGACTCAATCGACACGGAGGTTCCTCTTGAACCATGGCAACCTAAACCCCTCTCATTTGAGAGATTTGGTGCGCAAAAGCTTGAAAGAAAGATGCTAAACATGCATCCTAAAACTAAGAGGAGAAGTGTCGTTACCTTACGACCCCTCTTCTTAGCCATGGAAACTTGGCCGGATGAAAACTACCGCAACGGATTTGCCTCCGTGGATCAGGACTCAGCTCGCGATTTGGGGCTCTAAAGCTTCTCCGGCAGCCGGATCTCTCCTTTACCCCCTTCCTTGCTCTCCCTTCTCTCCAGAACTTAGAAAGAGAGTACTTGATGAAGAATGAGGGTTTCTAAACCCTATTCCCGGACATAACTCATCAAGGACAACCCTGGAACATCAGATCTCATTGGAAGGAGATGAACGGCCACAATCCGAACTTAAAACCAAAACACCTGGGCTGAACACGGCTTGCGACACGCCCGTATCCAAGGCTGTGTGCCTCAATCGATACTGAAACCGTCGCACCCAGAAAAGGACACAGGCTCTGAATATGCCCGTGTCAAAGCTGACATGCCCGTGTCATGCAGTACACGCCCGTGTGCCTGGGCGTGTTACTCCATCTAGACAGGACCAAACACAACCCGAGGAGGACACGGGTACTTGACACCCTCGTGTCATATTTGACACGCCCGTGTCCAACACGAACATGCCTAGGCTCTAGGCCATGTCTATCCCCTGACACAGACCATCCAACAACCCGAGCAGGACATGGACTGGGACATGCCCGTGTCTCAGGCCGTGTTCGAAGTCTGGACGATCGTCGACTTCCTTCTTATCGACTTCGCGGAAAATTCGTCGAACATGTGCACGACATGGCCTTGGAACGCCCATGTCCCAAGCCGTGTTCATTGTCTCAACATTTCGTCGAGCGTAGTTCATCGACCGCCCGAGTTCTCCATCGAACCCAAGCACGACACAGCCATTTACACGCCCACGTCCTAGGCCCTGTTCCCTATCTCGACACTTCATCGAGCGAAAATTGTCGACTTCCCGGGCTCTCTACGAACCCGAGCATGACACGGCCTTAGACACGCCCGTGTCCTAGGCTGTGTTCCCCTACCAAGACCCAAACTTGGCTCTCGATGTTGTTCGTCCCTCTTTCGAATTTTGGGGCGTTACAACAGCTCAGTTGGTGATGAGCTTTATTGAGGTAAGATTATCAAGGGGGTTGCGGGTTCGAGACCTGGCCTCAATAATGCACCGCTGCTGAGAAACAGGTGCGGAGAGGCTTTGGGGTGCTTGGCCTGCAGGCCGGTAATGGGTCGTTACCAATCCTAGTAGGCTTTAAGCACCACGGACAGTAAGGTACGGACGTTACATAAAAAGTGCACTTTTTATTGTATCGGCCCGGCCCCTGCCCCAAAGGGACTTACTCTTGACACCATGACACCGTTATCGGGATGCAGCCCAAGCACCCCAACCCCTCTCCCTCTATAGGCGGGTTGTTGGTGGCCACAGCCTCCCTTTGATGAGCGAACTCGACAGTTAAGCTGGGCCGTATTGGGACTTCCCAAGAGGTCACCCATCCCAATACTACTCTCGCCGAAGAATGCTTAAATATGGAGTTGTTTTCAACTCCATAGTTAAGCGTTCTTGGGCGAGAGTAGTACTGGGATGGGTGACCGCCTGGGAAGTCCCCGTACGGCCCAGCTTAACTGTCGAGTTCGCTCATCAAAGGGAGGTTGTGGGCGCCAACAACCCGCCTATGGAGGGAGAGGGGTTCGGGTGTTGGGCTGCATACCGGTAATGGTGTCATGGTGTCCAGAGTAAGTCCCTTCGGGGCAGTGGTCGGGCTGTTACAGAGTTCACTAATAATATAAAGAGAAAAACATTCACAAAGCAGGAAAAATATATCTGGCAAAAAATTGAAACATTCAGCAGATATGTACAATTAGTAGCTTTGTGATAGATAACAAATAAAGTTCAAACAATCAAAATTAAACAGAGTATATCATTGCTTCTTCTTCTTTTGTTTGTCATCTTTGTCTTTCTCAGAGTGCTGTGTAAATTTGATTTCACTATTTGGATTAGTTGCTTCTCTCTTGGACATGGTCATATCAGCAGCTCCAATAATATTGAGAGAAGTGGCTCTGGGAACAACAACCTCTGGATGCAGATTCATGTAAGCATCAACATTGAAAAATTTGTTAGCCTATTCATACCTTTTAATTCTTCCTTTCTGTAGATTGACATTGTTAAGTATTGAGATGGATCTCTCCCTTCAGCTTTAACTTTATTGATCATTGATAATCCAACATGCTCTTGGAATCTGGTCATTCTTGAAGTATTTTCTGTTTCAGGATCCACAAATGGGATTGGTGGAGACTCTGGCCTTTTTGGGCTTTCAGCCTTTTTAACTTTAGATGCTTGTTGTTGTTACTGTTGTTGTTGTTGCTGATGTTTCTGTTGTTGTTGCTGTCTGCTAGAATACCTGTGCTGACTGCTTTCTTGAAATCTTGAGGATCTACCTTGATGTCTTTGATAAGTTCAAGCATATGAGGTAGACCTCTGAGAAATGCTTCCTGAAGCACCATCAACAGGTGGAGGAGGAGGAGGAGGAACTCTCTAGTTCCTTTGAGTGGGAGGAGGAGAGTACCTCCTGCTTTTCTTTCTGGCTTTCTACTCATTCTTTGAAAGCCACATCCATGCTGGCATCCCAGGATATGGAGTGATATTCTATAAAATATAATATGGTGTATCATGAGTAGGGTTTGGTTTGGGAGCAGCAATGGGAATAACTTTTCTCTTCTTAGAAACTTTCTTCTTGGGAGCAGTGTCATCATCAGAAGCATCATCATCCTCTTATTCATCAGAGGATCCCTGAGGATTGTTATATAGATCATCCAGTGCCTTTAAAAGATCTTTTGATATTTACTTTTCAGCCTGGGGCTGCACTAGAGGTTCTGGAAGAGCTGGAACAACTGTTTCAGCAACATTTTCAGAAATTAACAAGTTTTCTTATTTTTATATCTGCCATAATGATTTCATCTAAATTAGGGAGGGCACTGTCATCCATCTTGTAAGTGGGAGATGAGACAGCCTATGGAGAAGAAATATCCTTGGGAGCTGATACTATTGGAATCTCTGTAACTGCAAAACTTGTCTTTAGTTGCTTGGCAACTATTGGGCTTATTGGTGAAGTATATGGAACTATAGCCATAAAAGGCTTTGAACAGACTACTGGAAGGAAATTCAAATGAATTGTATCAAAAGAATTTAATAAGATGAATAAATCAACAGTGGGATTGATAATGCAATCACCAACAGTTATTATTGTTGACATAACTAAATCATCCATATCTATATCAGAATCAACTGGATCAATTATTTCAGCTAGAATAGCTGCTTCTTCTGAGTCATCAGACATCGCAGAATCTTCTTCTGCTTCTGCTACTGCTATCACAACTAGAGCTTCTTCATCATAGAGCATCTCCCCCTGACTGGTTTTAGGGGGTACTGAAGTCAGTCCTCCAAAAGAAGGGATAGATGAAAAAGTAGTAATTCTGGATGAAAGGGTAGTGATGGAAGCCGAAAGGGGATCTATAACATCAGTTAAGAGCTTGTTAAGGTTGGGAGAAATGAATGCTAGAAGGTCTTTAGCAATATCAGAGAAGTTGAGATAAAGAGATTCTGGAGCAGTGGAGGAGTAAGGAGTGTGATGTCCACAATTGGAACATACAGAGAATAGACTGGAAAGATCTGTATGTATGGAGTCTGGAACAGTAGAGAGAATGGCAGTGTGGGGAACTAAAGGGATATCAGTTGAGGGATTTGCAGTGGTAGAAGGTTGGACTGTGGTTGTGGGGGAAGAGATGAGTTCCTGAATGGGGAAATGATGTGCAGATGGTTCCTGAATAGAGGAGGATGGTATTTCAGAGAGATTGATTGGAGGAGAAGAATGTGGAGGTGGAGATGGAGGTAGTGTAGAGTGTTCTAGAGATGGAATTGGTGCGGGATTTGGTGTGAGTAGATGTTGTTGTTGTTGTTGTTGAGGTTGAGGAGGAGAAGGAATGTTGGTGGAGGAAGGAACTTCTTCTGGAGGTGGAGGAGCGGCTGTTACGGCCCGGGTGATCTCAGAAATCCTTATAGAGGATGAAGCCTTGGATGGCTCGGTGATTTTCCTCTCCCATCTGCCAAAGAGTGCAGATGTAAGCCTTTTGGAGGTATTTATGTACACTGTCGTGGTGACCAGTAGTTCTTGAGCCTTTTCGTGAAGGACTACACCAGAATCCTTCCAAAGCAAACTTCCTTTTTGTTATTTTTCTTCTTAATTAAATAGAATAGTAACTTGCCCCAGTTTACTCCTTTCTTATCAACCAGAGCACCCATCACCAAGAACTGGTGCTAGTGATGTAGTCGTGTGTAGTGTGTTTTCCCAGAAGAACTTTTCCGACAACATCAGCCAAAAACTTATATTCAGCGGATAAGTTTTTCTTTGCAGTTTGTTTGGGTTTTCTCCAGAGTGACCCATCTTAATCAACATATTATCATATTCCTCATTATCCATCTCTAATTCTTCATTACAATTCAGCAGAATAAAAATTTCAGATAGAATGATGGGGGAAAGAGAAATTGTGTTACCAGATATTATTCCTGTCATGATATCTTCCACTTGTGTTGTAGAGGTAAACACTCATTCCTTAATCTCAGTCATTGCTATTTTGATTCATTGAGTCCTGAATTTCTGCAGATTCTACTCTGCAAACAAATTCAGAATGTCCACAAAAATCTGGTCAGAGAGCTGGAAGGACTCAAAATCAATATCAAAGCTCATATCAAATTTCATTGCAGCAACAATGTTCGCCGGAATCGCCATTATTTTCGCCTGCACAAGAAAAACAGAGATCAAGTGCAATGGAACAGAAAGAGCGGGACGGAGCTCGAAGAAAACCTAGATATATGGTTTTCAGAATATGAAGCGGCAGACTTCGTCAGATGAAAAATAAAAAATCTTTGATCTGGGTTTGACAAAATATTTTATAGTCAAAAGAATTCATCGATCTCAGTCAGAATAAGTGAAAACATTTCGACAAGTTCAATTCGACAAAAAATTTCTGAAGCAAATTCATCGATCTCCATTCGACGAAAATAGCTTCACACACAGAGAGTTCGTCGATCTCCATTCGACGAAGTTCTATAGAACATTTCACAGTTTGTCGATCTCCATTTGACGAACTTTGAAAAATTCATCGACCATAGATAGAAATTAAATTAAGGCTTATCCATTGATCATACCAAGCAGATTTATAAAGAATAGATGATTCCTTTCATCCAAGAGTTTGGTGAAGATGTCTGCTCTTTGCAAATCAGTGTAGATGTAGACAAGATTAATTTTACATTTTGTCTACACACTCTCTAATGAAATGGTGTCTGATGTCTATATGATTAGTTCTACTGTGATGGACTGGATTTTGTGCAATGGAAATTGCACTTGTGCTATCATATAGTAAGGTTGAATTATTTAAGTTGAACCCATAATCCAAGAGTTGGTTCTGAATCCACAAAATTTAAGAGCAGCAACTGTAAGTAGCTATATATTCTGCTTCAGCAGTTGATGTAGACACAGATGACTGCTTCTTGCAAAACCAAGACACTAATCTCATACCAAGGAACTGGCATGTCCCTGAGGTACTTTTTTTGTCCACTCTACATCCAACAAAGTCACCATCTGAGTATCCAGTTAACTCAAACTCTGACTCAGTTGGATACCAGAGTCCTAGACTGGGACAACTCTTTATATATCTTAAAATCATTTTTAAGAAAAATAAGATGTGATTCTTTAGGGTTCACTTGGAACATAGCACAAAGACATGTAGCAAACATTATGTCAGGTCTACTTCCTGTAAGATATAACATGAACTCAACAATAGCCCTATATAATTTCTGATCAACAGGTTTCCCATGTTCATCAGAGTCAATTACAGCATTTGTAGCCATATGTGTTTTCTTGGCTGAGGCATCTGACATCCCAAACTTTTTGATAAGCTCCTTAGCATACTTAGATTGGGATATAAAGATGTCATCAGGTAGCTGCTTCACTTGGAGACCAAGGAAGTAGGAGAGCTCACCCATGCTACGCATTTCAAATTTTGAATGCATGAGGTCAGAGAACCTCTTACATAGTTTGAAATATGTAAACCCAAAAATGACATCATCTACATAGATTTGTACTAATAAAATTTTAACCTTATAGTGTCTAGTGAATAATGTCCTATCTAATATTCCTCTAGAAAATTTATGCTCTAAAAGAAAGCTAGCAAATGTTTTATACCAAGAACTTGGATCTTGCTTTAAATCATAAAGTGCATTATGCAAATTAAAAACATGAGAGGGATAAGTAGGAGACATAAAACCTGGACATTGTTCTACATAAACCTCTTCTTTAAGTTCACCATTGAGGAATGCACTCTTGACATCCATCTGGTAAACCTTGAAGTTCTTGTATGCAGCATATGCAAGGAAGATTCTGATTGCTTCTAGCCTTG
The DNA here is from genome assembly GCA_039583875.1 of Platanthera guangdongensis. NCBI lineage: Eukaryota > Viridiplantae > Streptophyta > Magnoliopsida > Asparagales > Orchidaceae > Platanthera > Platanthera guangdongensis. The sequence continues at coordinate 134,365,392 of CM077162.1, read as the reverse complement.
CAATAGGTGCATATGTTTGATCACAGTCAATCCCTTCCTCTTGCATATAGCCTTGAGCAACCAGCCTTGCCTATTTCTTATGATAACACCTTGGGCATCAAGCTTGTTCCTGAATATCCATTTGGTTCTAATGACTGGGTAGTCTCTTGGTCTTGGAACTAAATCCAAAACTCTGCATCTTTCAAATTGGTTGAGCTCCTCTTGCATTGCAACAATCCAGTGGGGATCTTGCTCTGTATCTATAATGGATTGGGGCTAAATTTGAGATATGAAGTAGGCATCCATCATGTCTTGGTTGAGTTGATGCCTGGTCTGCACACCAACTGAAATGTCTCCAATCACTTGAGATACAAGGTGATCTCTAAGTGTGACAAATTTAGAAGGTGGAGTTGGTTGAGCAACAACTTGGGGAATAAATTCCTCTTGTGGAATTATAGTAGCTGTTTGAGGTTCTTTACTGTTTTCAGTGTCTTCATCTTCACTGTCTTTAGCTTCATTATCTTTGTCAAATTATGGAGAAGGATGGCTAACAGCCTCAATGGTAGGGGGTTAAATCATTCAGTTTCTCACATAAATTTGGTTCCTACAAAGAGTTACTGGTAGAAATTTCTTTCTCCTTATAGAACATGTTAGTTTCATCAAATAAAATATGTACAGATTCTTCAATTTTCATGGTGGATTTAATAAGGACCCTATAAGCCTTGCTTACTTTGGAATATCCAAGAAAGATTCCCATTTCAGCCTTGGCCTCAAATTTTCTAATGTGTTCCTTATTATTATTGTGAATATAGTATAAACGACCAAATATTTTAAAATAGTCTACTTTAGGTTTCTTCCCTTTAAGTAGCTCATAAGGAGTCTTATTCTTAAGTTTGTGTATAAGACTTCTATTCAGTACATAATTTGTTGTGCTCACTGCCTCTACCCAAAAGGATAGCAGAAAATGAGCATCTGCAAGTAATCTGCCTGCTGATTCAATCAGGGTTTTATTTTTCCTTCCAACAACCCCATTTTGTTGAGGTGTTCTAGGTGCTGAGAAGCAGTGCCTGATACCTCCCTTCTCATAGAATACTTGTATAAGAAGAGACTCAAACTCAGTACCATGATCACTTCTGATCAATGCAACTAGAGTAGAGTACTCAATCTGTACGTTCTTGAGAAAATCTGTAAGAACCTTGAAGTTATCAGACTTAGATCTCAGAAAGAATACTCAAGTGAATCTAGAGAAGTCATCTATAATTACTAAAGTATAATATTTCCCTCCTATACTTTGTACAACTATAGGGCCAAAAAGGTCAATATGTAGTAAGTACAATATTCTAGGTGAGTCACTTTTATTTACTAATTTAAAGCTACCTTTAGTTTGCTTTCCTAATTGACAAGCCTTGCAAAGATTTTCCTTCTTGTAGGGGCAAGAAGGCAATCCTCTAACAAGGTTGTCCCTAGATAGCTTGGAAATATTTTTCAAATTAACATGACCTAATCTCCTATGTCAAAGGTTATTATTGTTGCTAGTTGAATTAAATAAACATATTTCTATTTTTGCAGGTTTAAAGTTAACTATATAAATATTTCCTACGCTAGTGCCAGTCAAAACTACATGGTTATCTAGAGAAGTAATAATGCATGAAGTTTTAGTGAATGATACCTGAAACCTTTCATCACATAATTGGCTTATGGAGATAATATTATCCTTCAGTCCACTTATATAGGCTATCTTCTTGAAGGTGACAGCTCCAATCTTGACTTTTCCATAGCCTTCAGTCTGGACATAATTGGAGTCACCAAATATAACCTTGGGTACTAGCTTGGACTTATAATGAGTTAGGTTGGCCTTGTTTACAGTCATATGTTTCGAACAGCCACTATCCAAATAACATTGTTGCTCTGTTGTAGGATAGTCTTTCACCTGCAATAATGCAGATTAGCTATTTTTGACCCAGGTTACCTTAGGTCCTTCTTTCTTCACATAACTAAAACTGGAAATGTAAGAGTATTCAGGTTTCCATTTATATCATAAAGTGTGATAGTTCCTAGGTGGTATAATCCATTGATTAAATTGTTTATAGGAAGATCATGGTTGGTTATAAGTTTTGAAAGTATTAAAATTTCTGTTAAGTTGAACTGGGTTCGACGAATTCAAGTGAGTTTGTCGATCTGAGTTCGATGAATGGGGGTGAGTTCGTTGAACTCCACTCAAAGAGTGAGAATATCCATTCTCTGGGCCCCAGAATCATCGATCTTAGTTCTACAAAGCATACTGGTTTCATCGATCATAGTTCAACAAATTATTATAATAGAAATCGGCGTTCGGAGTTCGTCGACTGGAGTTCGACGAACAGTACACATTTTGCCGATCTGCGTTCGATGAAATATGTTGAACATTGTTATAGTTAGGATTTTTCTTTTTATTTTTCTTTTTCTTATTCTTAGGTTTTGGTTCTGTTTGTTTAACATTATTATTATTATCTATCTTTTGTTTTCCTTTTTCAGTGACAAATTTAATTGGTGTTGTCAAAATATTTTTCTGAATTAGTGGGGGTTGGCTTGATGATGTACCTAAGCCCAGTTTGTGATTGAGTCTGGCATTAACTATGTTTGTGATGTCCATCAACTAGATGCTTCTCCCATTTAAGGATTCTTCAAGTTTCCAAGCGTCATCCAATTCAGATTTTAGTGATATTATTTGTTCTTGTGCTAAAGCTAATTCATCTTTTAACTTAACATTTTTAGAAATATAGTTTTCATGTTCAGATAATTTTTCCTTAAGTGTTTTAATTTCTTTTTCAGAATTTATTAAATCTATACACATGGATTTAAATTCAATTTTAAAACTATCAGAATTGTAATCAAATGATGATAATACCTGATCAGCCTCTGATTCAGATTCTTCATTGTCTGATTCTTCATATTGTTCCTAAGCATCAGATGGGTTGTAAGAGGCATTGATAGCCATGAGGCAAACTTGCCTTGCTTTTGCTTCTTCTTCATCTTCACTGGAGCCGGAAGATGAAGATTCCTCTTCAGTATCACTCCGGGTTTCAGCAACAAAGCCCTTTTCTTTTCTTTTGTATTTGCTAGATGAAGGCTTAATGTAATGGTGCTTCCTGGAGTCTTTTTCTCTCCTTTTCTCCTTCTTTTGATTTTCAAGACATTTAAAAATGAAGTGCCTTGGTTTTCTGCACCCAATGTATACAATTTCCTTAATGGGTGTTTTATCATACCTGGGTTTATCATCATGCCTGGATGACTTTCTCCTAAAGTCCTTCCTTCCCATCTTGTAAAATCTTTTGGCTAAGAGACTTAGGAGTTCTTCATTTAATGTTTGAGCTTCAGTTTCTTCTGCATCTTTGAAAGATATATTCTGCTCCCTTCTTACTGGTGGAGGAGTCTTTTGTTCTGTAGCTTCCATGGACTTGATCAACTGCTCATAAGATTTTAGCTTTCCGAGGAGAGATTCAATTGAAATCTCATTCATGCTCCTGTCCTCCTTGATTGGACAAATCCTGGAATCCCATGAGCTTGGAAAGCACATGAGGATTTTATCATTCACCTTAGTGAGTGAGATGTCTTTGTACAAGGTCTTTAGCTCACTGATTATTGAACTTAATCTGTTGTACATTTCACTAACAGATTCAGCATCATCTTTCTTGAAATTTTCATAATGAGAGATAAGAGTTGATCTCCTATCCTTTCTCTCATCCGCTGAACCAATAAACATATGGTTTAGAGAGTCCCAGATTGCTTTTGAAAAAGTGCTTTCAGCCACTTTTTGAAATATGTCATCTCACATAGTTTGTACCAATATGTTCATGGCTTTAGCATCTGCAAACTTTGCCTTTTTTCGTGCATCTGTCCACCCAGGTGGTGGAACATCATGAGTGCTTGATGTTTATGTAGATGTAGATGTAGCAGTTGTTGGTTGAGGAGGACCTGTCAAAATAGAATTATAGATGTCCTTGTCAATGGAGTTTATATACAGCCTGATTCTTGTCTTCCAGATTGCAAATTTATTCAAATTGTAGTCTGGAGGTCTGGTGCTTGCATAGTCTTTGTTTTGTGTCATGTTGTGTAATAAATAAAACTTAAATCAGATTTAACAAAGTATCTTTTGGTTCAAGTGTTAGTTTGTACAACCAAAGGAACACGACTCTGATACCAATTGAAAGATAAGGGTTAGATCTGATTTACTTAGAGGGGGAGGGGGTGAATAGAGTATTTAATACTTTTTGGTTGTTTAAGCTTTTATATCAGAGTAAAGAATTATTGATACCAACATTAACAGAAAGGTCTAATCTAACACAGCATAGAAATATATCACAGCATAAGTAGCCTATCACAGCAACAGCAAGAACAACAAGAAAAAGGGCAACCAGACAACACAAGAATTTATAGTGGTTCCCCAACATGGGTACATCCACTCTTCTACCACCCTGGTAGGAATCCACTAGCAAGTTTTGATCAGGTGACTGCTGATGCAGGCTACCGAGACAACACACGTCGTTTACCGTTAACCCATCACAAACATCCACACACAAGCACACAAAATTAAATCCAGAGTACTCCGACCAAAGAGCGATCGAGAAGGGGTCGGGTTGGCTCCCAAAACAAAATAAGTTTAATCCAAGAGTACTCCGACCAAAGTTCGTTCCGAAAGGGGTCGGTATGGCTCCCAAAACTGTGTTCAAATAAAATTAAATGGCTTGAAGCAATCAAGCGGCTTGAGCGTTGCGGTGAAGTTCCACGTTTCCAAAATCACACCAAGTGTTGTCCACCCAAACGACATGAAGGTAGAAGAAATCACTCAAGATGGGTGGAAGAGATTCGTTACCCAAAATGAAGAAGAAGGAGGCGTAGGGAACACGTCCACGGAAGCACCACGATGTTCACGAGAGGAGGATGAGGCGTGGTCCACTGGGGTTCACACCACGGGGAGATTTCCTGGAGGCGAAAGGGCTAGGGCTGGCAGCGGCCCGGGAAAATCGTGTTTGTGTAGATGGCGTCTTGGAAGTGACGGAGCGGGCAGTAACTCAGGGGCGCCATGGAAGCAGTAGTTCGAGATGGTGGCGGAAGGCTTGAATCGCTCTGACATTGAAGGAGGGGGCGAGTCTCACACCGAGCGGACAGGGTGGCGGCAGTGTCACGCTGCACGTAGGATCGGGTCGAGCCCTCAGAAGAGAATCTCACGGCTTGCCCTTGTTCTTTGATGTCCAAATCTCCAATACAAAATAAATCAGTGTTTAGGAGTATTTATACTCCCACAGGATTACAACCCTATCACAACACACTACATCTCATCTGGACCGTACAAATTACCATAGCGAACAGGAAATTAAAACTAATTATATAGTGCAGGAAAACTAAAGTTCTCAAAGGATTAAGACGATGGCGGTGGCCGCAGACGCAGATTGTAGAGAACGTGCTTGCGGCGAATGTCCACATGACAGCGTGTCGATTTGTCATTGCGGCGCGCATCTTTAAGTACAGGTGGTTCCGGATCATCATCCACGTCGGCTCCAACTGTGGCTCCATCAATTTCGGCTCCATCCGCCATTGCTCCATCAATTCTCCCCCGCCCGAAAGCACCCATCACCGAAGAGTGGCCCGACAGGTAGCGTTGGAGGAGATCAGCATCCAAGCAGAGTAACTCCGCCTCGGTCTCCCACGAGTCGTCAGAGGTTGGGCGGTCACGCCAATGCACTACAAAGCGGCACATATCGCCCTCGTTGGAGGAGAGGACTTCATCTGTGGCAATCCTGTCAGGTAGGATAAAAGACTGGGGAAAATTGGGAAATGGATTAGTATGAACATCAGATAAAACTGTGCCGTCATCGACCGACATAAATACAGTAGGATCCGTGACTATGTGTCCACACTCACTCCCAACCCCATGATACGAAGTAGGAATAAAAGATGTAGACGAAGGGTGATTTGCTGGAAGCGGAGAAACATATTGTGTTAAGTCAGAAACATTAAACGTAGGGGAGACTCCCCAATCAATCGACAAATCCAAAACCACTGCATTGTTACCCAAACATTTAATAATCTTGAAGGGACCGGCTCTCCAAGGGGCGAACTTTTTAATGGTGCCCGAAGGTAACCGCTCCGGAATTAAACGGACCAAAACTAGATCGCCAACATTAAAGTAGAAGGATGCCTATGGAAGTAGGCATGTGACCGGTAAAACTCATATTGGTTAGCTAACTTTTCTTGAATATACTTATGCAAATCATGAACGTGTTGGGTGAATGTTTGAGCAAAGTGGCTCGATTTATAAGTGGGCAGCAGTGGTACTAAATCGAGCGGCACGGGAGCCTTGTATCCATGCACAATTTCAGTAGGCGATAATCCCGTAGATCGATTATTAGAGTTGTTATACGCTAGTTGTGCTTGTGGAAGGATCAAATCCCATGTGCCTTTGTGATCTCCCACTAGGCAACGTAGTAAAGATCCCAAACTTCTATTAACGACTTCTGTTTGGCCATTCGTTTGTGGGTGGTAGGTCGTCGAAAATAGGAGCTTGGTACCCATGAGTGTCCATAACTTCTTCCAAAAGTAACTCGTGAAACGAACGTCATGATACAAGACAATGGTCTTCGACACTCCCCTATGGCTAACGACCTATTTGAAAAACAGCTTGACGATGTGGGAGGCATCGCTAGACTTGCTACAGGGAGTAAAGTAGGGCATCTTGGAGAAGCGGTCTACCACCACAAGGATGGAGTCATGTCTCTGCATTGTAGGTGGCAGACACCAACACAAAATCCATAATAACATCCTCCAAGGAATGGAAGGGATCGGTAGGGGAGTATATAACCCCAAATTTGTCTTGTTCCCCTGGCTAATTGACACATGCGACAACTTTTAATAATCTTAGTAACGAGAGACTAAATTTGTGGCCAATAGAATTTATCTTCAACTAACGTAATAGTCTTGTCGCGTCCAAAGTGACCTCCAAGACCACCTCCATGCAATTCCCACACTATGAAGTCACGAAGGGAAGAGTGCGGGATACACAGCTTAGAATGTCGTAAAAGATAACCATCCCGAAGGGAATACGCTGAAATGGTAGTGGGGGACTCGTCAAGGGTGGCTAGATAGACATCCCTAAAGTCGGGGCAGTTTGCATACTCCTCTTTAATGCATTCAAACCCTATGACCTTTACCTCCATCATGGTCAACAATAAAGAAACGCGACTAAGGGTGTCAGCTACGCGGTTCTGGGTGCCCTTTAGTGTTTCCGGACAAAGGTGTACTCTTGTAAGAATGATACACATTTCGCGTGTCGGGGGCTAATTTTAGTTTGGGAATTTATAAAATGTACGGCTTCATGATCTGATAATAAAACAAACTCCTTGGGGAGGAGGTAGTGGCGCTAATGGTGAAGGCATCGGATCATGGCATAAAATTCCCTATCATAAATCGAGTAATTTAATTTAGTGCCGGATAATTTCTCGCTAAAAAACCACCGAATGGCCCACTTGGCTCATGACTCCCCCAATGCCTACTCCGGACGCATCACACGTAAGCTCAAAAACCAAACTAAAATCGGGTAGGCGAAGTACGGGTGCTTCCATCATTTTACCCTTCACCAGTCGGAAGGCATGTGCCCCGCGGATTTCGTCCAAACAAACTCTCCCTTCTTTAGGCATTCGGTGATGGGAGCCATAATGCCACTAAAGTCCCTAATAAAATGGCGGTAGAAGGTAGTTAAACCATGGAAACTGCGCACGTCCCGGGTGGAGGACGGCTCGGGCCAATCCTGGATGGCTTGGACCTTCTTTGGGTCGACGTGGATGCCCTCTGAGCTGACAATATACCCAAAAATTCAACCGACGCACACTAAAGGTACATTTCTTGAGATTCAAGTATAGGGTCACCTGATGAAGGGTAGTGAATATGAGGCCTAAGTGACACGTGATCAGCCAGAGACATACTATAGACTAAGATGTCATCGAAGTACACAACAACAAATTGGCCTATGTAGGTTCTGAAGATATGGGTCATCATGCGATAAAATGTGCTGGGCGCGTTGGATAACACAAATGGCATGACCAACCATTCATACAACCCATCTTTCAATTTGAATGTCGTCTTCCATTCGTCCCCTTCCCGAATCAGAATTTGGTGGTAGCCACTCCTAAGATCCAACTTCGAAAAAATCATGGCTCCCGCTAACATATCCAATAAGTCATCTGACCGGGGAATAGGAAAACAGTACTTTACTGTGATCTTGTTGATATCCCGGCTATCAACGCACATCCTCCACGTCCCATTCTTCTTGGTGGAAAGCAAGGCTGGAACCACACATGGGCTCACGCTATGTCTAATTAATCCTTTAGCAGAAGGTCCGAGATCTGGGCTTGTAATTCTTGGTGGGTAGCGGGGTTCAGACGGTAATGAGCGAGGTTAGGTAGGGATGAACCCGAGACCAAACCTATGGCGTGCTGAATATCACGCATCGGGGGAAACTTCGAAGGTAATTCATCCGGGTAGACGTCCTTATACTCTTCCAACAGCTCCCTCAACTCGACGGGTATATTCCAAAGGTCAACAGTCTCATCAGTGCCCAACAAGCAGACTAGCGCATACATAACTCCGCCAACAAATGACTTTCGTGTTAATTCTTACCTTCCTAACAAACTCAACGCCTTCCGCTTAGTCGGAAGGGTAGTGTCCTTCGGGGAGCTAGACGGTTCTTGGGTGGAGCTGGTTTTAGAGTGACCTTCTTCCCCTTGTGTTGAAACTCATACGTGTTGGCTCGCCCATGATGAGTAAAGTCTCGATCATAAAGCCATGGGTGTCCCAAAAGGACATGACACGCATCCATCAGGAAGACATCGCACCAGATATGGTCCGTATAAGACTTGACCGAAAGGGAACAAAACACCTCTTGGTGACCGGTAGGGACATCTTATTTATCCATGCTACCTGATAGGGTGAAGGGTGGGGCTCCGTAACCAATGACATACGAGAAATCACAGCTTCAAAAACTACGTTCATACAGCTACCACTATCTATAATCAACTTGCATAATTTCTCTCCACCGTTAAATATTAAAGAGAAGATGTTGGTCCAATTCCACTCATTTAGAGAGCAAGGAGTAGTGAGTATACACTGCATGACCATCAGATGTGAATCATACTCTAGATCACTAGGATCGCCATCAAATTCGGACTCATCCGTAGCCTCGTAGACATAATCGGGTCCGTCTTCCGTAGGCTCCACTACTGCTAAGGTTTGAGTTTTGGTGGGGCACTCGAAGGCATAGTGGCCGTTTCTCCGCACTTATAACATATAGGCTTGTCTTTACTAATTTTCCCAACGGGAATGCATTCCCAGGTCGGGTTTTAGCATCTCTAGCGGTGATGACAATGTTGGAAGAATCCCTAGTTTTAAATTTACCCTTATCCTTGTAGGTGGTTGTGGAGGTGGTGGTCGTGGCCTTGCCCTTATAGGAGCTATGCTTGGACTTGGACTTGGAGGCGATGTGCTTCTCGAAATCAAGGGCAGCATTAAATGTAGTGTTTAGGTCCATGTGGACGTAATGCAATAGTTTCTTTTGGATATCGTAACTCAGACCCTTACGGAACCTAGATAAGGTGACCTCGGGGCATCTCCTGGACCTCACAACGGACCATCTTGTCCTTCAGATCGCCATGTATTCGGCGACGGATCGATCACCTTGGTGAAGGGATGCTAAATCATCAAACATCTTGGTGAGATGATAAGCGGGGACGTACTGGTCTTTCAAGAGATTTTTCATTACATCTCAACCTATCAGAGGACGCCGCCAACGGTTCCAAGCGTCGCTCCTCATATATCAAATTTATTTTGGCCCTGCCGTTAGCTTCATCTGTGCTACTTGGACCTTTTGCGGGTCCATCAAGTTGTGCCACTCGTAATAGCACTCCATGTCTAACACCCAATTCAGGAAACCTTGGGGCTCTCCTAGACCGTCGTAGGTGGGGGCATTAATTTTAATGGCACAGGTAAGGTCGACTTCCCGTTCAGGACGTCGATGTTGAGGACGGGCACGTGGAGACAAATTATCCGGTTGTCATCCTCGTGGTGGAGGTGGTGACGGTTAGGTGGCCTATATCCTCTAGGTGGTGAGGGGGTTAGGTTGGCTAAAAGTTGGGCCATCATTTCCCGATATTCTCCAATCGTTGAGTCATTTCAAAACGAAGTTCATCCACCGAAGTGGGGTTATGATTTGGGTGTCGTTCCTCGGCCATATTTGACGAGGATGTGTGACACTCGTGTCCGGAATTAGTGTGATACTCGTGACCGGATGTAGTGTGCATGCAGAGCGTGGAAAAATAATTTTTTTGTTTTATCGCCAAAATATATATATGTTTTTTTTGTAAACGATACTTTTGAAAATTCTTTTGTGCACTAGTGACCTAGAGCGTATTGGGCCAAATTAGAAAATTTGGCGAACCTGGCTTTGATACCAAAAATGTTGCAGGCTACCGAGACAACACACGTCGTTTACCCATTAACCCGTCAAAAACATCCATAGGCAAGAACACAAAATTAATCCAAGAGTACTCCGACCAAGAGCGATCGAGAAGGGGTCGGGTTGGCTCCAAAACTGAACAAGTTTAATCCAAGAGTACTCCGACCAAAGTTCGTTCCGAAAGGGTTCGGGTTGGCTCCCAAAACTCCGTTCAAACAAAATTAAATGGCTTGAAGCAATCAAGCGGCTTAAGCATTGCGGCGAAGTTACACGTTTCCAAAATCACACCAAGTGTTCTCCACCCAAACGACATGAAGGTAGAAGAAATCACTCAAGATGGGTGGAAGAGTTTCGTTACCCAAAATGAAGAAGAAGGAGGCGTAGGGAACACATCCACGGAAGCACCACTGTGTTCACGAGCGTAGTATGAGGTGCGATCCATTGGAGTTCACACCACGGGGAGATTTCCCGGAGGGGAAATGGTCGGGATGGCAGCCGCCTGGGAAAACCAAGTTTGGGTGGATGGCGGCTTGGAAGTGATGGAGCAGGCAGCAGCGCAGGGGCGGCGTGGAAGCAACAGTTCGGGATGGTGGCAGAAGGCCGGAATCTCTCTGACATCGAAGGAGGGGGAGAGTCTCACGCCGAGCGGACAGGTGGCGGCAATGTCGCGCTGCATGCGGGATCGGGCCGAGCCCTAGTAAGAGAAGCTCACGGCTTGCCCTTGTTATTTCTTGTCCAAATCTCCAATAAAAAATAAATCAGAGTTTAGGAGTATTTATACTCCCACAGGATTATAACCCTATCACAACACACTACGTCTCATCTGGACCGTACAAATTAACATAGCCAACAGGAAATTAAACTAATTATAAAGTGCAGGAAAACTAAAGTTCTCAAAGGATTAAGACTATGGCGGTGGCCGCGGACGCAGATTGTAGAGAATGTGGTTGCGGCGAATGTCCACATGATATCGTGCCGATTTCTCGTTGTGGCGCGCATTTTAAGTACAGGAAGTTCTGGATCATCATCCACGTCGGCTCCAACCATGGCTCCATCAATTTCGGCTCCATCCGTCATTGCTCCATCAACTGCCACCTTTAAGCTTTTGATCAGGTGCCCAAAACCAAAATAAACTTTTGAAGGGAGTTAATAAAGCTTTATATAGGAGGGGGAGAAAGATTGATGGTGTCTTCTCTTTCTCAAACAACTGAGAAGACAAGTGGATTGTTGTTGTCAAGGCTTCTCCAGAAATCACTTGAAGCCTTGCACATGGTGTAGTAGGTCTTCATCCTTGACTTGAGAGATCCAGGAACTTCTGACTAGTAGAATGTTTGTTGTCCTTGAAAGCTCCAGAGTAGAAGTTGAAGAAGACTCTTGATAGTGATTGTTGTTGTTCTTCTTCTTCTTCGGTAAAATCAAGGTGAAAACTGGATGTTTTTTTTGCACAGAAAATGTATGAGAGATTTTTGTATGTTCTATGGTTCTGTTCTTTCTTCCTTGTTTCTCTGTATCCTTATTCTCTTCTGAAAAAAAGAAAATCTCTTTTATATGTCTCTGTTGAAATTATCTGATATTGAATTGTTGATTAAATGCTGACTGCCTGGAGAATGAAAATCGGATGAAAAATATTTGCATTGATGAGTTTCCCCAACTGTCCCAATTAATTAAGCAAGTAATTATCCTGATTAAGACCATAACCAATACTGCTAGTAACGCCTATATTCAGAGAATATAAGCATTAATTACTTCAGGAAATTACTGCTAAATAAGATGGAATAAAGGACAGAATATAAGGAAAACTCTAAGTCTGAAACTGCAATAGAAATCGCCGACCATAGAACATATTTCGTCGGCATGATATCTAAGTTTGTAGAGCTAAGAAATCATGTTCATCGACCTGAGAAAACTTGTTCGTCGACCTGAGATCCAAGTTCGTCGACCTGAGCTCAGCTAACTGCATTATGTGAATAACTTGCCAATTCTGTGGTCCAAGTTTGTCAAGCGCAGATTCTGTCTTTGTCGAGCTGAGTTTAGAGAAAAGTTTCCTATAAAGAATATGTTGAAGTTGAAATCCAGACTTCGTCAAGCTCAAATCAGAGAATTAACTCTGAGTTCGTCGAGCAGAGCACGACTATCATCGAGCTGAGGTCGATGAACATCAAACTCATTTTCTAAACATGATTTTATTCTAAGTTTTGAGTCATCTGAGGTCTTCTGCTGGCTGCTGTCCAAGTATAGTTGAACCTAAAGACTTAGCCTAGACTGTAAGACTCAACACATATGACCCTGGCTATACGTTGTGGGTCAGTCATGCTAGTTAGTGAACCTAGCCCAAATCCAACTAGGGATCCAACAATCTCAAACTTTGAATGCACTAGATTCGAAAATCTTTTGCATAGTTTGGGATTATTAGATCCAAAAATAATGTCATCTACATATATTTGAAGTGGCAAAATTTTATTTGTATGATGCCTGATAAAAAGAGTCATATCTACTCTGCCCCTAGAAAACTTATGCTCTATAAAAAAGCTAGCTATGGTCTCATACCAAGCTCCTAGAGCGTGCTTGAAACCATAAAGAGCTTTATGCAATCTATAGACATATGAAGGATGAGTTTGAGAGATAAAAACTGATGGTTGCTCCACATACACTTCTTCTTTTAAACCTCCATTTAAGAAAGCACACGTTACATCCGACTGGTAGACTTTTAATCTTTTATAGGCTGCAAAGGCTAAGAAAATCCTTATAGCCTCAAGCCTTTCCACTGGAGCAAATGTCTGATCATAGTTTATTCCTTCATCCTGTGAGTAGCCTTGGGCTACTAGCCTTGCTTTGTTCCATATAATTGTTCCTTCAGCATCTAGTTTATTTTTGAAGACCCATTTATTCCAATGGGTCTAGAACCAAATCCCAAACTCTGCACGTCTCAAACTAATTGAGCTCCTGTTGCATTGCAATGATCTAGTGGAGATCTTACTCTACATCTTTGATGGAATGGGGCTCAAGTTGAGAAATTAAACAAGCATGCATCACATCATTTTTGAGTTGATGCCTTATTTGCACACCAACTGAAATGTCTCCAATCACTTGAGATATAGGGTGATCTCTAAGTATGACAAGATCAGTGGCAGGAGTTGGTTGAGCAACAACTTGTGGAATTAATTCCTATTATGGAATTTTATTAGCTGTTGGAGGAAGTTCAGCCACTTCCAAACTTTCTTCTTAACTTTCTTCTTCAACTTGTGGCGATGGATGTGATGGAACCTCTTGGTGAGGTTTAGATCATCCAATCTCTCACACAAGTGAGGTACCTGCAAAATGTTATTAGTAGAAACTTCTTTCTCCTTGTAAAACATGTTAGTCTCATCAAATGTAACATGAACAAATTCCTCAATTTTAAAGTAGATTTATTAAACACCCTATAAGCTTTGCTGACTTTGGAATATCCTAGAAAAATTCCCTCTGCGGCTTTTGCTTCAAACTTTCTAGTATATTTCTTGTTATTATTGTGAATATAACATAAGCATCTAAATAATTTAAAATAGGTGATTTTAGGTTTGTTCCCTTTAAGTAGCTCATAAGGAGTCTTATTCTTAAGCTTGTGTATCAGAGTTTTGTTAAGTACATAGTTTGTTGTGCTCACAGCCTTTGCCCAAATAGATTGGGGCATGTAAGCATCTACAAGTAATGTTCCTACAGATTCAATTAGCGTTCTATTTTTCCTTTCAGCAACCTCATTTTGTTGAGGAGTTCTAGGAGCTGAGAAGTTATGCTTGATACTTTCCTTCTCACAGAACTCTTGCATAAGAAGAGACTCAATCTCAGTACCATGATCACTTCTGATCAATGCAACTGAAGTAGAGTACTCAATCTGTAAGTTATTGAGAAAATTTGAAAGAACCTAAAAGTTATCTAACTTAGATCTAAGAAAGAATACCAAGTGAATCTTGAGAAGTCATCTAAAATCACTAAAGTATACGATTTATCTACTACACTTTGTATAACAATAGGACTAAAATGTCCATATGTAGCAAGTACAATATTCTAGGTGAGTCACTTTTATTTACAGATTTAAAGCTATTTTTAGTTTGCTTTCCTAACTGACAAGCCCTGCAGAAGCCTTCCTTCTTATATGGGCCAGAAGGCAATCCTCTAATAAGGTTGTCCCTAGATAACTTAGCAACATTTTTAAGATTTACATGTCCTAATCTCTTATGCCAAAGTTCATTTTGATTGCTATCCTTATTAATTAAACAAAGTTCTAAACTAGCTGACTGGAAATTTACTACATATATGTTGCCTTGTCTAAGTCCAGTTGAAATAAGTTTGTTTTATTTACAAGAAATAATACAGGAAGATGAGTTAAAAGATACCTGATAACATTCATCACATAATTGACTTATGGATATTTGGTTAGGCTTTAAGCCACTTACATAAGAAACTTTCCTAAAGTTGACTACTCCAACTTTAACATCTCTATAGCCATTGGTTTGGCCATAGTTGGAGTCACCAAAGATCACCTTTGGACCTAGGTTGGACTTGTAGTTTGTTAGATTGTCCTTACAGCAATCATATGCTTTGAGCATCCACTGTCTAGATACCATTGTTGACTAAAGACTGGATATTCTTTTACCTGCATAAAAAGGGACTTGGTATTCTTGACCCAGGTTACCTTAGGTCCTTGTTTCTTTTGATAAGAGAAACTAGATATAACAGAAAATTCTTGTTGATTTTTATATCCTAAGGGATGATATCTTCTAGGTGGTATTTCCCATTGAGTGAAAGGATTGATAAATTCTATGAATTAATTGAAGTTTCTAATAGGGTTATAGTTTTTATAAAACCTGACTTTGTTCGACGAATTACTATAAGTTCGTCGATCTACATTCGACGAATAGGGGTGAGTTCTTCGAACTCTGCCCAGAGAATGAACATAGTCATTTTCTATGCCCCAAGTTCGTCGATCGCTGCTTGACGAACTATATACAGTTCGTTGATCGCAGTAAGATGAATTGTTAAAATTATAATTTACGTTCATAGATCGTTGATCTGGGTTTGACAAACTATACATATTTCGTCAATCTGAGTTCGATGAAATCTGTGATGAAATTGAACATTTTTATTTCTTATTCTTTTCTTTTTATTTGCAGATTTCTGAGAGATATTTGGTTCTATAGTTTCTCCCACTTTTCTTTGCCTTTTTCTGATATAAATTTAATTGGTGTTGACAAAATATTTTTCTTTAATATGGGGGGTAAGCTTGATGAAGCACCTAAGCCCAACTTGTCATTTAATATGGCATTGACTGTGCTTGTGATGTCAGCTAAAGGCTTCTCCCAGTGAGAGATTCCTCAAATTGCCTCGCCTCACAAATAGTTTCTTAGTGTTGTTATTTTGCTATGTGATTCATGTTTTTCAAATTGTGTTTTCAAGCAAATAGATTTATTTTTATTGTTGTATTTATCTCTAAATTTTATTTCCTTTTCTGACTTAATTAAATCATTGCATAAGGATTTAAATTAGTTTTAATTATTCTGATTAAAATTAAATGAAGTTTTACCTGATTATTCTTCTTGATTGGATGAGAGTTGATGTAGTTTGTGAGAGGTGAAGTGATGATTTGGCCATGAGGAGATTTCTTGAATTGAGAATTCTTTGTCCTCTTTCACTAATATGGTCAGGCGAAAGTGTGGATTTTTGTGTTGAGGCTGATGATCAATGAGCCTGCTTGCTTGAATTGTGTTTGGAGTGCTTGAGTGTGCTTGATTGTGCTTTTTGAATTTTTTTTTCTTTTCTTTCTGGGATTCAGTTGAATGTGGATGGTTTGCAAATCCAAAGCACAATTATATCTTTGAGGGGTTGGTCAATTCTTGGATCATTATTCTTTGGATGACCTTCTGAAGTCTTACTTGGCCATTTTATAAATCTTTTCAATAATTCAATAATTCTCATGGCTGGAAGATTTATTTTTCAGTTGCTTTAAAAGCAATGTTGTGCTCCTTCCTTGAAGATGTAGAGGCCTTTTGTTTAGTAACCTCCCTTTTCTTGATCAACTGCTCATAAGACTTGAGCTTGCCAAGGTGCGATTCTGTTGAAATCTCATTTAGACTTCTGTCCTCCTTAATTAGCCATATCCTGGAATCCCAAGTGCTAGGGAAGCACATTGGAATTTTATCATTTATCTCAGTTAATGAGATGTCCTTTTCCAGGGTTCTCAGTTCATTTATGATGACACTGAGTCTGTTATGAATATCAACAACAGTCTCTAATTCCTCCTTCTTGAAGTTTTCATGCTGTGATATGAGGAGGGATCTCCCGTCTATTCTTTCATCAGATGAGCCAGCAACTATTTCTTTGAGTGAGTCCCAAATAGCATTTGTAGAGGTGCACTCAGCCACCTTCTGAAAGATGTTATCTGACATTGTTTGTGCCAGAATATTCAATATTTTGGCATCAGCCATCTTGGATTTCTTTTGAGCATCAGTCCACTCAGGTGGTGGAATTGTTGAAGAACTTGTAGATGTAGTAGCAGCTGTAGGTTTAGGGGGACCTGTCAAAATAGAATTGAAAATGTCCTCATCAATAGAGTTCATATAAAGCTTGCTTCTTGCCTTCCAGAGTGCACATTTATTCAAGTTGCACACAGTAGGTCTGGTGCTAGAGTATTCCTCATTCTGTTCCATGTTGTAAACAAGTGGCTAGAGAGAAAAATATTTATCAAGGATCTTGGTTCAGATGTAAGTCTGTGAAACCAAAGCAACGTTAACCCTCTGATACCAATTGAAGGATGGTAAGAGTTTTACCACCTTAGGGGATAGATCTGTTTAACTCTAGAGGGGGGGGGGGGGAAATAGAGTATTTTAAAAAACTTATTGGTTTTTATAGTGGAATTAAAATAGAGATAAGTATATCTTAATAGAGTGTAGGAAAGAAAAACTAACTATCACAGCACACGTCAATAAGAAAATAGAAAGCAATCCAGACGACACAAGAAATTTATAGTGGTTCCACTAAACTTGGGTACTTCCACCCTTACACCACCCTAGTAGGAATCCACTACAGGTTTTTGATCAGGTGCCATGCCACCAAAACAGGTTTTTGCTCAGGTGTCCTATCACCACAAGATCTATTTGAAGGGAGATCTCACAACCCTTTAGGCTTTTGATCAGGTGCCCAAAAACCAAGCCAAGTCTTTTGATAAGTAGACTTAAGAACCATGTGGTTAACTTTTGAAGGGAGTTAAAACCCTATGTATAATGGGAATAAGAAATGTTGATGTTGTCTTCTCTTCTCAAAAGCAATTGAGAAGACTAGTGGATTGCTTGATGATGTCAAAGCTCCCCTAAGATGATGATTTGTTCAGGAATGGTTGGAAGCTTTTTAGGGTGTAGGCCTTCATACTTTGATGATCTCCAGAAGCTTTCAGACTAATGTATTTTGTTGTCTCTTGAAAGCTCCAAAGAGTTATAGATGATGAAGACTATGAGTATGCAGACTGAATTTCTTTCTTGCCTGTCTGGCTTGTAAAAACCTCTATTTTTGAATATCTTTTAAAAATTCCTTTATATATCCTACAGAAGTTGTCTCAGAATTCGAATTCTTCTCCATAACTAATTGCTGAAATATTGGAACTTGGTCAAATGGCTAGAAGGGCAATAAATCAATTCCTTAACTATCCCAGTTATTGAGCCGAATATTAACTATGTGAAATCCCGTAATTAATGCTGCCAATGAACGACTATATTCATAAGTATATATGTAATTAATTACTCATAGCAATATAGTAAATAATATAATATATAATCCTTGGTCAATCCAGAAATTAACTGCAGAGAAGTGAAATAAAAAACTGACAAAATTATCGAGCTCAAAACTGATTTCGTCGACCTGAACTCCAAGTTCTTTGAGCTGAGAAATCATCTTCGTCAAGTTGAGAACAGAGAAATTTGATTTTAAAGAATAAGCTGTCAAAGCTAGGCTCTAAGTTTGTCGATTAAAGATTGAAGTTCATCGAGCTGAGAACTTGAGAGAAGAGAGAAGATCGTCGAGCTGAGCTCTAAGTTCATCGAGCTCAACTCAGAGTAGAGACTCTGAGTTCGTCGAGCTGCAATCGATGATCGTCGAGCTGCGATCGACGATCATCGAGCTGCGAATCGACGATCATCGAGCTGAGTTCGAAGAACTTCGAACTGATTCTCTGAACACTTAAAAACTGCCATTCTTCTAATTCTAGAACTCTGATGTCTTCTGAGAGTTTGATCAAAGATTGACTACCCTAATCAGACTGACCTACACCTTAGAACTAACAACATGATCCTAAGTTATACATTGAAGGGTAACCTAATAGTGAACCTAGCCCAAATCAAAACTAGGGATCTAACACATCTTAATTGGCCTAAACAACATGGAAGGGGTCTTTGGTAAGTAAACACCAAAGATCCCAGACCAACCGGCTCAACAGGCACGAATGGGGTCTTTGGAAAGTAAGCACCAAAGACCCATCCCAATCAGCCATGGTCTATCTGCCATCTTTCGTCGGTGTGACGACCGGTAAGCTCATAGACCTGCGACAAGTAATCCATGACTCATGATCATTCATGAACATACACACCTTGTAATTCCCATGTATGAAACGTTCAAAGAAGCACCCAAGGACATCCAACTGTGTCCTTACATAATACATTCTAGGATACAACATTTCCTAAGGTTACTAATAAGACATCCTACAATTGAGTGGTGTGCTGCCATAACACCTCGCAACAATGCGAGCAAAGTATGGAATACTAATTCCAAAAATCCTACATGACAACCTTTGCCTGAATAACATGGCGAGTCAACGCCTTACATATGCCCCGCACTCCAACATGTCATCTCTGTCATCTTTTACCTCATACAATTATCCAAGCATCCTTACAATTCTAAAAATGCAAGTTTTTGAATGTGAGACAAACATCTAATAAGTATTTATTTAAAAAGATCATTTAGCATTCCATATTCATTGAGATTCTTTCCATAGATTAAGCCAATCATTTTAAACATTCTCACCAAAGTTTCAGCCCATCCGGACGTCCTGGTAATCATTTACGATATCAATATTTATAATACAATGTAGCAATATCTATGCAAATACTAATCCAAAAATTATAAAATTCAACGGGGGTAAAGCTATATCATCAAGCATATGACTACCAATTTTCATAAGTATCAGAAGACTATTTTAGGAGAAATCCATGAAACATCAAAATCAATATGTTTATGACACAGCTTACGGAAATTGGAATTTCTGAAGATGCAAACCACCAAAAAATAAGTTTAACCCCATTACAAAAAATGATTTCCATGGACTACAACGTTTTTGAAAAGACCCAGGTCCAGATCTAAGTCTGTCATGCCTAAAATCGGGTTTGAACACAGCAGCACAAACCTGGATAGAATTTGCCCTGCACTTACAAGTTAATAAATTTCAGGAGAGAAATTTCGAACTCACTTTTAGAGAGGTATATAGCTCCCCAAAAAATGTGCAACTTCTTGTTGGAAAGGTCTTTCTGAGGGATACAACTTTCATGTTGAGCCCATGACCTGAATCTGACTGTATCATACCTAAAATTAGGCTTGAAGTCTGTCACACGTACATAACAGATTTCCTGTTTAATGATAAAGTATGTTTTTGCACAAATGTTAAAGACAATATGTATGACATCTATTCATCTTCTTCCTCCTGCAAAGCACAAGATACATTCAACTTATCTCCTCCTTTTCTCCTCATTAGACCACTGTTCTTTTACAAAATCAAGTCTGCCATCTTTGAAATGAAGAGAGAAAATGATCAATGATATTTTTGAGGCGATCAACACCCAAGAACAGAAGTTCTAGCATGCTCTCTTCCTAGAAAACTGCATTAACTCACCAAAGTCAAGCTCTCTTGATCTTGAAGTCTCCCTTAATTTCCGATCTAAATATCTAGAACCAAGGAGAGGGTAGCAAGCTCAAGTGATTTTTTAGCCATGGATCAGGTTCTTCTCCTTGGCGGGATGGCGGCGCTCGGCTTCCGATGACTAGCTCTGTGCTTCGTTCTTCCAAGAAAGTTTCTAGTCTTAGTTCTGGAGTGGTGAGGAAAAGCCTGGCAGGAGGAAGGTTTTACTACGTTCTAGAGTGATGGGAAAAATCCTTCTCATACCTTTGAATTACATGAACCACATATCACTTCTTTATAGGACAAATCCACCTCCCAACCTTAGGAAGAGAAAGGATTGGTCATATGTACTTAAATAAGAATGGGCAAAGTCATACCATGTCTGGTTAGAAGAAAATGGAAGGAGGAACCGGAGCAGGACATTTCTCACAGCTCATAGGACCCCACTCAATTTTCTAGGCATCACGTAAATTAAATGTCAAGCCCATTCGTCGAGATCACTTGATGATTCGTCGAGTTCGCTCTACTATTCCACCTATCTAGTTCACTTGACGATTCATCGTGTTCAGTAGATAATTCATTGATTTTACTTGACCCTTTGTCGAGTGACACTCGACGGTTCGTCAAGTTTACCCAACCATCACATTCGTCGAGTTTACTCAACAATTCATCGAGTTTACTTGACCCTCCATAGAGTGACACTCGGCAGTTCATCGGGTCCACATGACCATTCCATTCATCAAGTTCACTCGACGATTCGTCGAGATCACTCGACGATTCGTCGAGTCCACTGAATGCTTCATCGAGTTTACTTGACCGTCTGGACCTATTAGCTACTCCTGTGACCTTTATCTCTTTCTCTCTACACCAAGCTTTCCTACCAGGCCTAGGCCACCCAAGGTGATACAAAACAAACACAAAGGGTCTAGCTCAAAATTGGATGTCACAAATCCTATAAACAAATAAAACATTTCGTCACAAAATTGAGTTTAGGTCTACGGGTATCAAAGTATGAGGTATGCAAGGTAAGTTCTGAATTTATCTCTGGGAAACAATCACGGGAAGCATTGATGCATATGGTTCATATGTTCTCATGTGTATTCCTCTTTCCATGGTTGGACTATAGGACCTTTACCAAAGTAACACTCATTCTCCTCAGCCTTCGTATCCTAGTATATACTATCCGCACAGGATCTAGCCGGACATATATATTATAAACCACGGGGCCAAACGTAGTGGTGACAAACTGCTCGTGTGAAGCAGTGCCTTCCAAAGGGAATACACACGCAAGACATCGTGTAAGTTTTCAAATTCCTGTGGTAGCTTCGGCTTATAAGCCAAGGGACCGATCCTCTACAAAATGGTATAAGGCCCCATATATCATGAGTTGAGCTTCTTCCTTCCATGAATACGTGACACCCCATGTATCATCATAATCTTAAATAATACCTTATTACCCACTTGGAATCCACCATCCTGTGTTTAGCATCATAGTACCTTGTCGACCGGCTCTGATCCTCTACCATGTAGTCAAGGATCAGCCTAATCATAGGCAATCTGTGTCACTAATATACTCCACCTCCAATGCTTTTGGATCCTCATCCTGGAACCATGATAAAGGCATTATGCACCTCGTACCAAAGTTCCTCATAGGGCGCCTTTTTGATGATTGCTTAATGACAGTTATTACCACGGATCTCCCTTATCCAAAATTCATATTCGCAGCAAGTCCTCCATATTCCTGATAGTCCTCTCAGACTGACCGTCAATCTGAGGATAAAAAGCTATGATAAAGGTAAAGCGAGAGACCAAATATGCTTAAAATTGCCCTCCATTCTTAGAAGTGAAGAGACCCTCACGGTACGAGCTATTGTCTTAGGAACCCCATAATATCGAACGAACTGCTCCACAAAGAGACACACCAAAACATCGACATGCGCCTCCTTCTTCACAGGATGAACCTATCACCATTTATCAAGCAATCTAATATCACCTAAGCTGAATCTTTCTGAAGCGAGAGCGGGGAAGGACATGAACAAAGTTCATAGAAATATCCACACACTCCCATTCAGGGATCAACAATGACTTCAATAATCCTCCAGTGTTCTTGCACTCCACTATCACCATCTGACAAGCCTCGAAGTGCGTAACATAGTACGTGACATCCTTCTTCATTCCTGGCCAAAATATGGTCCTCTCCGCAAGTCAGTGTACTCTTTGAAATCACAGGATGCACCAATACTTGGTGCAATGGTCCTCTCGTAAGATGTCTTCCAAAATCCCACCACCTGCAGCAATGTAAAGCCTTCCATGGAAATGAATGAGGTCTTCATTTATCATGTGCCCCTCGGCTAAACCTCCCACAATTGCTTAGAACACAGGGGCCAAAACAACATCCTTCTGGTCCTTTGCCCGAATTTATCATAGATGTCACAAATATACTCATGTGGCCAGGTACTCCATATAGTTCTCTAGACAAGCCTTAGGACACGAGCGTAATATCCAACTCTTCAAACACACGATCCAACTCCATAGCCATTATCGAGACTTAGGGTTTGACGGCGGGTGCCTTCCTGCTTAGAGCATCCACCACTAGTTTGCCTTACGGGGTGGTAGTTCAATGTATACTCATATCTCAGAGAAACTCCAGCCACCGCTGCTGCCTCAAAATTCAGATCTTTTGTTGGGTTTTTCTATATATCACAACACTTGTGCCCAGCAGAATAGGGAATCAAGAAAAGCACAAAAGAAACAGATCTTGCGATGAACATTGATCAAGAAGTAAAATAACCTGTAAATAAAATTTACCTTTATGAGATTTATGTCACTACTCAACTAAGATGCTCCAAGAAATTTATCGATGACTAGCAGCTGGAGTTCTGAGAGCTAAATAATGTCCATGCCTCTAAAGAAGATCCACATGAATGGGAGAACACTCAGACTCTTGTCACATAAGATCTAGGTTGGAAGAAAGCACTCTGCATCTTCACAGACTGGCTAGGTCTGCTCCAGAAGAGGCGGCGACGACACTTGCTAGAAACAGGCTCGGTGACGGCGATAAGATCGGCACTTTCGAAAATGCTTTTCGTTGGGCCAATTCTCTTTGGGTTTAAACAATATGGTAGTTCTGTACTTGTAGCTTGGTGTCTTCTATCAAAACCCAAAAGCATCTCTTATTTATACCCAAAGGGCTAAACAGTTAGAAGGACGTCGCTATTGTGCAGACCCGTAACACTTGGAATATATAATTCGATGAGTCACACTTGACTCGATGAATCATCGAGTGATCATAACACACTCAACGCCTAGGAGTGGCCTCAGCACTTAAATCGACGATTAACATTTGAATCTACGAAGAATCGAGTGAACTCAATTCCCAACTTGACGAATAAACATTTGACTCGACGAAGAGTCTAGTGGACTCAATGCACTTAGCGCTAGACTCATCGAATCAACACTTGATTTGACGAATCGTCGAGTGAACTCGATGCTCTGAACGCCTATTTTGACAATCAATATTTAACTCAATGAAGCATCGAATGGCCTCGACACTCTCAGCGCCTAATTTTAAAGTCAACATTTGACTTGACGAAGGCATCGAGTGGTCTCTACATACTCCACGCCATCATTCGACGAATCAACAATTGTATTTGATGAATCTTCTAGTGGTCTCGACGCTCTCAATGCTAACTCGGCGAATTAACACTTAACTCGACGAAAGCGTCGAGTGGTCTTCACGTACTCAACACCTGGCTGAGTATACTTGACACACTTAATGCCTGGCTGTGTCCAGTCCTTCACTCATCGCATATGAGTAAAACCAACATAATCCAATCTTCCAAATTCTCCAAACTCTCTTATAGAGACCCTGATAGGCTCATAATGTGTTGGCAGTGAGACAACATGCTTGATCACTTCCAGATCACATTGGTAACACCAACAGTCTCCCACTTGATCTTGAAAGTGTCAAACAAAAACTTCACAAACAATGAGCGACATCTAGCAATGCATCATTGCTCCCCAAGCAATAAGAGTTTAAAACTCGAAAGCCATTGTGACCAATGTATCAGTGTTGTCATGTCCTTCATCCCCTAATCCGGATTGATAGAACTTGAGTTTATAGACCATATCATCCCATAATTGTTCAATCCTATTTTTCTTGATCTAGAATGGACTTCCAGAAATCGATGAGCCCAAAATCACATATTGACTCAACCAAGCATGGTCTTGCATTCTCAGTCCTATTTCATCAAGGGGCTTATGGATGCAACTCCTGTCATATAGGAGTACAAATCTCATCTCTGCTCACATGCAAACACCGTAATGATTTATAGCGTACCTAATAACCACCAGTATTATCCAACTTTCTCAAGACTGGACTTTTGATATCTTCAAAGAATGCTTCTCCTCATTCGACGAATGTTGTGACTTCAGTTCAAAGAACCACAAACATCATTGCCACTTGAGCCATACTTGTGACACGTTCATATATATATCCACAAAGTATCCTCATGGTGGGTCTGTCCAGTACAACTTGTTCACTAGTAAGTACACATGTGATGACTTGATATCACGATATCATGACCTGTGAAAACTGGTCATCGGTCAACGCACATGCTAGTATTAATGTATCATCATAACCCTTAGCTTCTAAGATGATACGCTGACCAGGGACCATTTAGGAATGATGATTCTAAGAACATAGGCTCTCACATTCAAGTCTCCACTTGACTCCTATGGAAGCAAACATTCTAAGGGCATTTACTATGTTAAATTAATCGATCACAACAGAAATAAATTTACACAATAAAAGAACTTGCCATTAATAAAAATTGAAAAGTATAGTATTTTATTAATCAAATGAATTATTACAACGAACAAACATACATTCCACAATACTCCTACTAGAGTTGATCATTCAGGTATCTAATACCCATTGATCTAACATGACCAACATTTTTTCCTTGTGTGAGAGGATTTGTAGTGGATCTGCAATATTCTCTTCAGTCGGCACTCTGCAAATGTTCACATCTCTTCGATCGACAATCTCACGAATAAGATGGAACCGCTGAAGTATGTTCTTGAAGCACTGATGAGATTTAAGTTTCGAAGTAATCGCAATTGCACCGTTGTTGTCACAGTAGAGAACTACTAGATCAACAATGCTAGAAACTACATCTAACTCACCGATGAATTTCCTAATCCATACAGCCTCCTTCGCTGCATTTCCTGCAACGATATACTCGGCCTCAGTTGTATAATCGACAACTATCTCCTGGTTGGAACTCTTCCAGGTAACAGCTCCTCCATTAGGGAAAAATATGAGCCTTGACTGAGTCTTTGAGTCATATCTATCAATTTGGAAGCTAGCATCCGTGTAACCTTTTACAATGAGCTCTTCCTCTCCTCCAAATACAAAGAACATATCCTTAGTCCTTCTCTAGTACTTTAGGATATTTTAACAGCAATCTAGTGAATTTCATCGGGTTCAGATTGATACCTGCTAGTCATGCTCAAAGCATAAGATACATCGGGTGGAGTACATATAATTGCATACATGATTGACCCAATTTCCGAAGCATATGAAATCAACTTCATGCGGTCCTTATCTTCACAAGATTTATGACATTGATCCTTAAAAAGACACAAATCATGAGACATGGGTAAGAATCCTTTCTTGGACTCAAGCATGTTGAATCATTCCAACACCTTCTCAAATATGTACTTTGGGTCAAACCTAGTACCTTCATCTATCAATCTATATAGATCTTAATACCAAGTATATAAGTCGCTTCGCCCAAGTCTTTCATAGAAAAGCAGTTCCCTAGGTTGTTCTTAACAACATGTAGGGATGATTTATCATTCTTGATCAGCAGTATGCCATCTACATAAAATATTAGGAGACAACAATGTTCCCACTAATCCTCTTATAAGCACCCGGTTCATCCTCATTCTTGATAAAATCAAAACACTTTGATCTTTCATCAAAACGAAGATTCCAACTTCGAGAAACCTATTTTAATACATAAATAGATCTATGCAACTTGCATGTTTAGAGGCTTCACCTAGAGATACAAAACCCTCGGGTTGTGTCATATACACTTCCTCAAGAAGGTTTCCATTTAGAAATCCGTTTTGACATCCATCTGTCAGATCTCATAGTCATAATATGAAGCACTAACAAGCAGAATTCTGATGGACTTAATCATAATAATAGGGGAAAAGGTCTCATCATAGTCATACCATGAATTTATCTGAAACCCTTAGCCACCAATCAGCTTTGAGTATATGTACATTCCATGCATGTCGGTCTTCTTCTTAAAGACCCACTTTCACCTATGAGTCGTACCCCTTCAAGTGGTTCCACCAAGGTCCAAACTAGGTTTGCATACATGGAGTCCATTTCAGATTTCATAGCCTTAAGCCACTTCTCGGAGTCGGTCCACTCATATCCTCTTGGTAGGTTGCAGGCTCATCAACATGATCCATAAGCAACACACTACATATTTGAGACTTGAGAAATCTGTATCTCTCAGGCTCAAACCTTAATCTACCAGATCTACATGGAACTTGTGTTTCTTGAGCATGCTCTCTAGCTACAACAACTGTAGTCCTTGCTCTTGTTCCAATTTTGGTATATTCACGGTTTGTGGTTCTTGAACTTCTTCAAGTTCAACCATGGTAGTCTTTCTACTTAAGAGCTCTTTCTCAATAAAGACATCAGTTCTTACTGTTGAAATTTGTGAAGAGAAGTGACGGGACACGGACCTTTGGCGACTGCGGACTGGGCGGTGAGGTTGCGGCTGGTGAGAAGTCTGGTGAAGCACTGTGTCTGAGTTGTTGCATGGTGTCACGCGGTTGGTGCGGCCTGGTATCTCGGATAGAGATCGGACTGGGCATTGCTCATGGTCGCGGGTGCAAGTTTGTGCTGTTGGAGTTGGTTCGAGTTAGCCTTGAACTGGCAGTGTCGCGGCTGAGTTCTGGCTGTTGCGGACTAGCCTAGAGCTGGCTCAGGCCTTGTCAAGTTCTGGTGGCAGCAGTGTTTGCTGTGGAGATCGTGGTGGCGGACTGTGATTGGAGTGCAGGAAGTACTGCATTGGACAAGTGCGAGGAGCTCGCGGACTGGTTGCGGCTGTGCAGGGTGTTTACGGGACTTTGTGTCCGCCATGCTCGCACTGGCCCTTGATGGTTGGACTTGGTCACACTTGGTGTCAAGTTCATGGTGTCCGCTCGTATATCAAGTCCGCTGTACGGGCGGACTGTTGCTGTTTGCCTTTCGTTGACTTGTCGGATTGAGGTGAGTCTTGCGGACTGCCTCGGGTTGGTGCGGACTGCCATTGAAGAAGGTGCTGTCCTGAAGCAGTTGGAGCTTTGCGGGCTGTGCCTTGTCCGCTTAGCTTGGGCGGACTGGAGAGGTTCGTCAGCGGTTTCCCTTGGTGACTGGCTAAGTCCTCGCGGACTGAGCGGACATTTGTGTTCGCTGCGGGCTGGGGCGGTGTCGCTATCTCATGGGCGGTGACCACATCCTCACCTCTAAAATAGGAACCCCCGGGCACATCACAGTAACCAGAAGTAACGTGAACAGTATTTGTTGGGCGGAGTGCTGGTCTGTGTTTTTCTCCGCGCGGATTGTTTAGGCAGACGGTTTGCTGTTGCAGGTCGCGCAACTTCAAGGAGCCGAGTTGGCTGTGACTTCGGTCAGTGCTTGGAGTGTGCGGTCTCTGCACTCAAGGATCGCTTGCGGCTTGTCAGTTCTGTTTCAACTTTCCAGCTTCAATAACCTGTCCGCCGGCTTCACGGGTAGGGAGTTTCATTCGGGTTCAGCAGGAGGCGAATAACGGTCTGTCCGCGCACCTCGCGGTTCTCGGCGGACTCCGTGGTATTCGGCGATTTCAGCATAGCTTGGGCTCTCGGCTCTCGACGGTCTCGTCGGACTGAGTTCTGTTGCTTTTGGTCTTTCTGTTACAGCTGTAATACTAGCGAAATCATGTCTCGTATTACTCGGATAAGAAGTGATGCATAATAAGATCTTCTTGTGCTATTGTTTGTGGGTTGCAACCTCTACTTGGGTTTCCGCGGTTCAGCGTGGAACTGGGTAGTTCCGAAGATATTAATTTGGTGTTTGGGCTATCTTGCTGACACGTGAGAAAATTTAACACTTACGACAAACACTTTGCCTCATACGGTAGGTAGAAATAGTACCCTTTAGTTTCCTTAGGATACCCCACAAGATAACACTTATCTGACTTGTGTTCCAGCTTGTCGGGTATTTGATGTCTCACGTACGCCTCACAGCCCAAATCTTAATGAAATACATACTAGTGATTCTCAGTCAAAATCTCATATGGTGTCTTCAGAATCTCTTTCATCGGAGCACGATTTAGTTTAAAAGCAGCAGTTTCTAGAGCAAAATCCCAAAAGGAAACATGCAGATCTACATGACTCATCATCGACCATACCATGTCTAACAGAGTATGATTCCCCAGCTCATACACACTATTATGTTGCGGCATTCTGGTAGGATTGAGCTGTGATACAATATCACATTGTTTCAGATGTTCACGAAACTCATGACTCAGGTATTCGCCACCTCGATCGGATCGGAGTACTTTAACCTCTTACCCAACTGGTTCTCTACTTTTTGTTTAAACTCTTTGAATTTTTCAAAGGTCTCGGATTTGCACTTCATAAGATACATATATCTGTTTCTATTGAAATCGTTAGTAAATATAACAAAGTATAAGTACCCACCTCTAGCCATAGAACTCATGGGTCCACATACATCACTATGTATTATACCCAAGAGATCATCATCCCTCTCATTGATACTAGTGAAAGGGACCTTTGTCATCTTGCCTAAAAAAACAAGATTCGCATCTCTCAAATGATTTATAATCAAATGAGTCTAGTAGTCCATCTTTATGGAGTTTGGATATGCGTTTCTATTCTAGCCCAAATGATAATGCCAAATGTATGAAGGTTCGAGTCATTCGTTTTTAGTCTTTTAGTTTTTTCTATATTATAGATCTGATGGTCTAAATTCAAAACATAAAAACATTAAACATTTGAGCTATACCATAATAAACATCATTCTTAAATATAGAACAACAATTGTTCTTAATAAAAAAAATTCAATCATGACCAAACACTAAATAGATATAGTGTTTCTAGTTATGGAAGAAACATAATAGAAATTATCAAGTACTATTACAAGCCCACTGGGCAAAGGAAGGTGGTAAACTCCTACAGAAACAGCAGCAACTCTTGCTTCATCGCCAACACACAGGTCCACCTCTCCCTTACACAACAATCTTCTCCTTCTTAGTTCCTGCACATTTATACAAATATGAGAACCACAATCCAGTATCCAATACCAAAGATGAAGAAGCAGAAAGGTTTATCTCTATAACATAAATACTATAAGCGGAAGTCATACCTCCATTTATTTTGTGCAGACCCTCAATATAAAAATGACAGTTCCTCCTCCAATGGCCATTCTTGCCAAAGTTGTGACATTTCCCTTCTTTTGCCAAGCCTTTCTTTTTCAGTGCTGAAGGCTTGGGCTCAAGAGGTGACTTAGGTCCAACCTTCATCTTCTTGAAGCCTTTGACCTTGCCCTTGCCTTTATGCACATATGTATGGGGCTAGTAGGCTTGGACTTCTTCATATTGATTTTGACAGTTCTCAACATGGCTAGGAGCTCGGGTTGTGTCTTATCTATTTCATTCATATTGTAGTTTAAGACAAACTGCTCATAACTGTCCGACAACGATTGCAGGATCAGGTCTTTAGCCAACTCTTGACCCAGAGGAAGGCCTAGTCTTTCAAGGTTCTCTATATATCCAATCATTTTGAGTATGTGAGTCCATAATAGGTCTCGTGCTCCCATCTTAAAATAAAACAATGCCTTGGTGACGTCAAACCTCTTTTAATGAGCTTGCCCTTGAAACATTTTCTTGAGATGCTCGTCAATTTCTTTGCAACCCAAGTTCTCATGTTTTTTTCTGAAGCTCATAGTTCATGGTTGCCAGCATGAGGAATTCGACATCCAAGGAGTCATCTTGATACTTCTTGTAAGAATATTTATCAGATCGGACACATTTCTGGCAGGCTCTTCAGGGGATTCCTCTTCCAAAGCATAGAGCTTACGCTCTTGCCTGAGAATAATTCTCAGTTTCTGTACCAGTCCAAATAGTTCATCCACTCAGTTTCTCCTTATCAAGGATGACTCTAAGGGACAGGGTGGAATGAGATCCACTTGCCATGGAAATTCTACAAGAATTTAGAGACGTAAATTTCAGTAATATGTTTCAAAATACATTAATATTTCAATTAGGACTTTAATTAAAATCACTCCCACTATTTTAATCAAAACAAATAACCCTTAATATCAATTTGGAGAGTTAAAGCGAGCAACTATCTTAGTAGACAAGATTCGTATTTGACCAACACTATGAGTCAACTTTGGCTTTTCTCTCACAATGCAGTTATTTAGGTAGGCAACGCTTGCCGATTGCATCATTATGAAACTCTTGTATAGTTGGTGAATAACTCTTTATTCGTATACATCATATAGTGCATGCCAACCCTATGCCTCTAAGAACTCAACCTTTGATGTCACCCAGTTAAGTTTGACCCAATGTCGACAGTGGGATATCATAATTATCCACTTGTACCCTTACCAAGATAGATTAATGCACCTTGCTTTGGCAAGCCCACACTTCATCGATCGAGGCAGGAAGAGTGTTATCCATCAGAAGGTATCTGGATACTTAATATTACATAAGAGACTTTAGATAAACAATTGACACTTAATCATGGTTAACAATTAACCAATGTGCATATCCATAATAAAACTAAGAGCATTCTCAATCCAAATGCATCCCAGATGGGCACAATAAAATCATCAACACTTGATGAACTGGGCTAAATCGGAACATCTAAAACCCTTCTAAATCTCTAGATTTACATGCATGGACATAAGCAACACCATCTCACTTACACAGCATACAAGCTCGCATATCTATGTGAGATTCAAAATCTAACACACTTGGTTCCACAAACAAACAAGAGGGACAGTTACTATAATGTAGTAACCAAGATATCAACTAAGATATCACAACGAAATCACATGCGTTCTTGGCAGGCTTCCAAGAATAGATTTGGGCATTTACAACACTTATAAATTTCTAGATCTACACGCAATAGATTTAGCAACTTCTGAAACAATGATCATCGTATAACCTCCCTCTTATACCACTGTTGGGTTTTCCTATACATCACAACTATTGGGTATTGTATGCACAATAACCCTGATTTGAAGAAGGGTCCAGTTAAGCTAAGATGAATTTAGATTGTATTTGATGTGGTATTTTTAGTTATGTACTTGCAGGTCTACATTGCTAAGTATACACCAATGTCAGGTTACAGTGGGTCAGTAAACACAGGACTATATATAATAATCTTTCAATGTGTAGGCCAATGTGTTGATACACATGTAATCTCTATATTGGGGTATACTCATTAATACTCGGAATTCGTCGTATATACTTACTAGCACTCGTTGAATTCATCATATGTACTTGTGATTGAATATCTGAAAAGTTGGAGAAACAGTTAAGTAGAATTCATCGAGTATCATCAAGTATACCCGTCGAATGTATCTAACGATACTCGCCGAATTCGTCGAATATGAATATCGATACAAGCCAAATTCGTCGAATCATCTCGACGCTACTTCTCTGTATTTTCTTAAGGCAAATTCGTCGACTATCACAGCGTCAAGTGTGTCGAGTGCGTCGATGGCTTCGAGTGAGTTGACTGCGTTAATAGCATTGAGTGCTTCGATAGTGTCAAGTGCGTCGAGTCAGCTAGCCTATATTAATTGAATTCATCGAGTATACTAGCCGATACTTGTCGAATTCGTCGAGTATGACTTCAACATGGTGTTGAATGGTAAGTTGGTTTGAACTAGATTTCTCTAAGTAAAATTCGTAGAATATCACTACTAGTTCGACGAGTATACTCAGTATAGTCGATGAAAATAACTAAGGTTGTTTTTTCTTATATTTTTCTAAACAGTGACTCGGGTTGAACGACAGCCATGCACAGTAATTTCACAAGTCTCATTATGGAATTTCTTTTATAGTTGTTACTATTGAGGATGCTTATAAATACTTATGGTGGATTTTTCGTCAACCCTAATCTTGCTAATCGTGCTAATTGTCCAAAGATTTCAAATCGCAATATATTCAAAAAAATGAAAACTGTCGGCTCCCGTACTGTTCGCGACATCCAATCGACCAACGACAGCAAAGTGCACGATTCGATCTTCATCTTCCGATTCGACTGGATCTTTGTTTTTTGAAGATCTCTACTCTTTCAGTTCTAGTCAAATCGAGATTCAAGATCCGAGTCTTCAAATCTTCAAAATTTCCTGTGTTCTCAAAGAATATTCAAGATCAACATTTTTCGAAGAATGACGAATAGAAGACTCCAGATCTTCTGAAGATTATGTGTTATTATTGTGTAATATTCTTTTACATTTGTAGGAGATTTTATCTCCGAGTTGTAGATTTGTTTATGGATCGAGTGGTAGATCTATTTATTGGATCGAGTCGTAGATCCGATTGTTGATCTAGTTGTAGGAGAGGTTGTTCTCCGAGTGGTAGGAGCATCATCTCTGAGTTGTAGGAGTTGTGGCTCCGAGGTGTAAGACTTGTTGAAATCAGGGAAAGGTGAGGTAGGCGAATCTAGCCCATTGTGGTAGATAGGCGAGGCGGGACAATGGACATACCCAATACGGGGAACCACTATAAAATCTTTGTGGTCTGTGTGCTTACATTTTAAAGTAATTTTTATTCCGCGAAAAGATATAGATATCACCTATTCACCCCCCTTTAGGTGATTTAAATAGTCGCTAGATACTTTCAATTGCTATTAGAGGGGCGTTTTGTTCGATATAAGGATAATACCTTGAACAAGATCCCTTATCTAGCATCAAGAGATTTCACTCAGTAGATATGGACAGAAGCAAGGACATGTCTTCTATGAAGTTGTCGGTATGCACCAAAGAGAACTTTCACATGTGGAAAGAACGAGTCTGATTCTTCATGGAAGTAGCAGATCCAAGGATTTTTCAGATTATGAAAGAAGGACCTCATGTTCCGAAACAAGCCTCTGTCATGAATCCAGCAGTCATGATCCCTAAGAAGTTGATGGACTTAACTAAATGTTAGAAAGTATCGAAAAAGTGAGAACAAGCGGATAAGCTTTTGAATAATTGAAATTTTATTATCCAAAAAAGATATTATTTACAAAGGTATTTTCTCCCTATGACCTCCCTTATATAGAATGGAGGAGATAAGAAAGAGAGTATACAAACAATGTGGGACTAAACATTTACAATACAGAGCGGCTAGAATAAAGGTGACCGCACAGGCCGCGCGGTTAGACAGATGGCTTAACCGCTCGGCAACTCCAGCAGGATAGAACAGGCCGCAATGGTAGACCGCTAGACCGCCCGGTCTCCTCCAGGCTTCAGAGTGAGATCGCCAGACCGCTCGGTCAACAAACCGCTGGATCAGACCGCTAAGCCGCCCAGTCAACAAACCGCTGGATCAGACCGCTAAGCCGCCCGGTCTAATACTTCAACACTCCCCCTCAAGCTGGAGCATAGATATCAATCATGCCCAGCTTGTCACAAATGTGGAAGAAGGATGTAGAAACCGGCTTGGTGAAGATATCTGCCAATTCCTTGTCAGAGGTGACAAAAGGAGTACAAATCTGTTTCTTCAAAATCTCTTCCCGAATGAAGTGACAGTCAACCTCTATATGCTTTGTTCTCTCATGCAAGACCGGATTTCTGGATATGTGTATAGCAGCCTTATTGTCACAGAACATAGGGAGAGGACAGTCATATACCTCGCCCAGGTCAAGCATGAGAGCCCGCAACCACTTTAACTCACACGTGGTTGACGCCATACTCTGGTATTCGGCTTCGGCACTGGATCTGGAGACAACAGACTGTTTCTTGCTCTTCCAACTCACGAGATTACCTCCAACAAAGGTACAAAAACCTGATGTGGATTTACGATCGCCTTTGTCATCCGCGTAACTTGAATCTAAGTAGGCCTCAACCCTCAGATGACCATTCTTCTGAAAGAGTAACCCTCTGCCCGGTGCTGCTTTGATATACTCCAAAATCTTCAGGCGGATTGAAGATGGCACTCCCGGGGAGCTTGCATAAACTGACTGACCTTGCCTACAACATAGGCGATGTCGGGTCTAGTCACCGTGAGATAGATGAGTTTGCCTACCAAACGTCTGTACCTTGTGACATCAGATAGAAGAGGCGAGTCATCCGTCCACATTTTGTCTTCTCCAACAGCCATGGGAAAACGAGCTGGTTTGGCACTTGTCAATCCTGCCTCTCGTAGAAGATCAAGGGCATACTTCCATTGAGAGAGAACTAAGGAGTCAAGTTTCCGAGAGATTTCTATCCCCAAAAAGTATTTTGGGGAGCCCATATCCTTCGTGACCAAGTGCTGACGGAGGTGCTTCTTCGTCAAGTCCACCCCATCTCGGTCATCGCCAGTAAGGAGAATATCATCCACATATACGGCCAAAACCACCAGTCCCGAGGCCGTTTTGCGAATGAATAAGGAGTGATCGGCCGAACTCCTTTGAAAGCCGATGGTAGCCACAATACCACTGAATTTGTCAAACCATGCCCGAGGGCTCTGCTTTAGGCCATAAATGGCCTTCTTCAAATGACATACACGTGTCTCCCCCTAAGTAACATACCCAGGAGATTGCTCCATATAGACATCCTCCTGAAGATCGTCATAGAGAAAGGCATTCTTCACATCAAGCTGGGAAATGGCCCAAGCCCGGTTAACAGCAACCGAAAAGAGAACTCGGATGGTACTGAGGCGAGCAACCGGAGAGAAGGTATCAAAGTAATCAATGCCGTAAGTCTGAGTGAAGCCCTTGGCCACCAGCCGGGCTTTGTAGCGATCCACAGTGCCGTCGGGGCGAAACTTCACAATGAAGACCCAGCGACAGCCAACCACATCAGTGCCCACGGGAGGAGGGACAAGGGTCCAGGTACCCCTTTCAGTTAGAGTAGCCATCTCCTCATCCATGGCAGACTTCCAATGAGGGAGAGCAAGAGCCTCCTGGTAGGTACAGGGAGTAGAAGTAGCAGAGATAGCCAAGGCAAAACACCTGCGAGAAGGAGAAAAGCTGATCATAGGAAACAACAGCCGTGAGCGGGTGTTGAGTACACGCCCGCACCCCTTTGCGAAGGGCAATGAGAACATCCAGGTCAACGGAGCATTGGCGACGGGAGCGTCAGCGACCGGAGCGTCCGTGGCAGAGAAGGCTGGCCCGGGACTAGAGAGAGACGGCAACGGAGAGGAGGGTGGAGGGGTTGGTGGGGAGACGGACTGGGAAGGATTGGGTGGAGGAGGAGACGAAGGTGGGAAAACATGGAGAGGTGTGGAAGGAACGGAGATATCAGAAGGAAGAGAAGAGGGAGGAGAGAAATAGGAAGCATTTTCGAAAAAAGTCACATCCGCGGAGACAAACTGCTTGCGGAGAAGGGGGTCAAAGCAGCAATAGCCTTTTTGAGTGGTAGAGTACCCCAAAAAGACACACTTGGTGGAACGGGTAGAAAGCTTGTCGCGGGTAGCGGAGGGAGCGTGAACAAAGGCCGTACAACCAAAGACACGGAGAGGAAGAGGAAAAGGTTCCTGGTGGGGGTAGAGAAGGGAGAAGGGAGTCTGACCGTGGAGAACCGCGAGGGAAGGCGATTGATGAGATAGCAGGCGAGGAGCACATCGTAGCCCCAGTAGGAGCGAGGGACGTGCATCTGCGTCATGAGAGTACGCGCAACATCAAGCAGGTGACGGTTTTTACGCTCCGCCACCCCATTCTGCTGGGAGGTGTAAACACAAGTCGTTTGATGAAGCAGGCCATGTTGGTGAAAGAAAGAGGAGAACTCATGATTCAGATATTTCTTGGCATTATCAGAACGTAAAACTTTAATAGAAATAGCAAATTGAGTCTAAATCATAAAATAATATGATTGCCAAACAGAAAAGAGTTCAGAGCGATCTTTTAACAGATACACCCAAGTACAGCGTGAAAAATCATCTATAAAGTCTTACTTTCTGCTTATGGCTCGATCAGATGAGGAAGTTGGCGACTCTGAGTATCACGGGAAGGTAAACTCGCACACGATACTTTCTTAGTCAGAAACGTCAACTAATGGTCATGAAGGATATTCTTCTAAGGAAGACGATTCTGAATTGATGGCTAAGCATGAGAACCTTTTGAAAGCTTTTGACAAATGCCACAAGGTAGTCAAAGAGCAAGCAAAACAGATTGTCTCCCTCAAGGTAGTGGAAACAAGTCTGAAGGAAAACCTTGCAAAATTACTTCCTCTTTACTTCCTCTCAGAGATGAAGTTCACTCATTTAAAGAGGAATTGAAGTGCTCTGCTGAGACATTAAGACTAAAGGAGAAATACTTGGATAAGCTGGAGGAAAAGCTCTTGGTGGAGAGGAAACTTGTAGAAAGTAACTCCAATCCGAGAACTATTCTTCCTCTCATCGATGAATTTTTCACTCCAAAGAAGGGTAGTGGTCTTGGCCACATAGTTGAAAAAGGTAAGGCTGCTAAGAGAGCCGCCACCAAAGATAAAGGGAAGGCACCTCAGAGTCAACCCTCTTTTAAGAAGGTTATTTTCCCCGACAAACAAATATGACTCTGAGATGCCCTATGGGCACTTTGTCAGGCCTACCTATGTAGTGCCTAAGAAGAGCTATCAAGGATGGCCCCATCCCTGAGACTTTGGGTCTAGTGTTTCAAGGCTCCTTACGAAGTGATAACTCTACGAGAGTATGATCCTTATGTTCATGGACATAATTATAACATTGCACCGAAAGGCAAAAACTTTGTACCGAATGCTAAGGAGATTGTGAAGCCATGTGTATGTTGCAATTAGGAGGCTTCCACCTCCAAGTATGTCGCCCCAGCTAGACCTCAAATTCTAAAGGTAAAGCAGGAGTACAAGAGAAGGTACAACAGATTTGACTATTGGTGTTGCGGAAAAATTGGTCATTTTGGCGCAGACTGTTGGTTTAACGCTGCAAATTTTGAAACTCCGCGAGTTAACCGTGTGAGACCGACCACTCGCAAAGTTAATATTCCTAGTGGTGTTAAGCTGACAAGGAACCAATGACACCAGATATATGTAACACCCCCTATCTATCACATAGCATATATCAGTAGGTCCGGCCGGGGCCCGACGCCATATACCACAGACAGACCGAAGGGTTATGCAATGGAACCATCCTTCCTATAACTAACGTGCTACATAGAGTTCATCCTATCGGAAGAAATTTAAAATTTGCAAATTAAGAACCCAGCCAATAGCATGAATATCGACTACATAAAACCAATAGGAATGAAAGTAAAAATACACAAGTACTTGACCTTATGGCCTTGCAAGAGTTTACTCAAATAAAAGTGTTTTCCAACCTCGACACGCAGGCCAGTCACAAATGAGAATGAAGGTAAACACTCAAATTTTGGCCTTCGAGGGCCGG
This sequence comes from Platanthera guangdongensis, assembly GCA_039583875.1. Lineage (NCBI taxonomy): Eukaryota > Viridiplantae > Streptophyta > Magnoliopsida > Asparagales > Orchidaceae > Platanthera > Platanthera guangdongensis. The sequence continues at coordinate 134,327,402 of CM077162.1, read as the reverse complement.
CTCAGCAACCAGGGCTTTTGCCCGCTATTTTCCACTAGGCACTGCAGCACCTACAAGAAACAATCCACCGATGCAGTGGCAAACAAAAGCAACGGTCAGCTAAAGCTGACACAATTATAATGACCCCGCCCCTAAACTCGGGGCGGCGATGCTCCTTCCCTGCACTTTATTAGCATAGCTTAACAGTAGTGAAATTACACATCATCACAGGCATAGGCTCGCACGGCCACACACCCCGTGCTCTCAGGGAACCTTCTCGGTAAACCCGGTCAAAATCCGCGGTCTCACCACCGCCCCTTGGAAGGAAATTCTTTGGAGCATTATGGACTTTCGGGCCTATGCATAAGACCCTCCATCTATGCCAATGGCGAGTACCACGTACCTTAAGTCTCTCTAACTAAACGACTGATGAATTGTAAATATACCTATTTTTCTGTACATTAATTTAGTCGTTTTCCTTTCTTTTTGTCGTTTTTACTTATTTTTATTCAATAAAATGCTCCTATTTTTGTAAATATTATACTAACTTATTTTATTTTATTTTTCAGGAAAAAATGAAAATCTGCCAAAAAATTGACATGTCACGCCCGTGACATATTGGTCACGCCCGTGACCAGGGCGTGACACGTCAAAAACCGTGAAATCAGCAAATTTGAAGTGCAAAGCCTGACACGCCCGGGATCACGCCCGTGTCACCCGCGTCACGCCCGTGACCCAAGCCCGTGACACTCCACTCGACGATTTCATCTCGACATTCGTCGAGTGTCGACACCAGCCGACACGCCCAGAGTCACGCCCGTGACCTGGGGCGTGACCTTTCCAGCTAGCCCGACAAGACCTGCCCGAAGAATTTCGGCGCGCACCGCGCCCAGATCCACCTACCTGTCACGCCCCCTGTCACGCCTGTGACCAAGGGCGTGACCACTGCGAGACCGCCACGTGTCCAGCCCGAAGTCAACTTTCCGTCAAATCGTCGGCCGCCTTCCAAATAGTACTGTCACGCCCCCTGTCACGCCCGTGACCAAGGGCGTGACACATGTAAATTTTTTTCTATAAATTCAGAGGTTCTGCTCTGAATTCCTGTTCCCCTTTTGGGCACCATTTTGTATAGAGTTATGCTGCTCGGATGAAGTCCAAATGCTATGTAAGGGATATTTTCTCCCCCTCTCCTTAGTTTTTATTTTCGTTCCTGTGTAACCGTTATTATTAGCTTAATAAAATGTGTTTTTCATCCCTTTATTTGGCTTTGGAATGAGTCTAAACGACTACCTCTATGCAATCTTATCTTTTTTTCCTTGTCTTAACTTAGTTTTCTTTCGTTCTTTTTTATATGCGTGTGTGTGTGTATGAGAGTAACATTTTATTTCTTTTTTTATTGTTAAGTAGATGTCTTCATTTTCATAATAGCTATTTAGTTTTTGTTCTAAAACCCGTCCTTATGAAACTATAAAAACGATTTTAAAGTGGTTTTGTCATTTTCGTTTCACTTAGACTTTTTAGTTTTGTAGAATTTTTCGTCCTTTTATCTTTTCTTCCACTTTTTAGGAGTTTTTATAGCATTATAAGAGGGGATATGTTGTTATTTTATTTTTCCAAACACTTGTATTTTTCCTTTATTTTCAAAACTTTTTGCTCTTTTAATTTTTTCGTTCTCTTTTTACGCATTTCTACCGCATTTTAGCGGTAGAAATGTATTCGTTTTTATTTCTCGAGCACTTTCATTTTTCATTTTTATTTGCAAATCTTTTTGCCCGTTTTTTTTATTTCATCTTTTATGCATTTCTACCGCATTCTAGCGGTAGAAATGCAGTCGTTTTCAATTTTAGATAACTTAGTTTTTTACATTTTGTGTGTGCGCATTTATTTCCGCCTACTCGTTAAGAGTTAAATGGCGCTTGCTTATTTTACTTTCTGTAGAGTGCGTGAGTTTGTAATTTTCCTTTTTTCCGCCTACTCACTTGAGTTTAATGGCTGGATTTTATTTCAGTAGAGTGTGTGTGTTTACTTTATGTCGAGAGAGTGTGTGCGTGCGTTGCATTTATTTTGTCCTACTCGGTTGAGTAGGACCCGCATTTATTTTCCCCTACTCATTTGAGTAGGACTTGCGTGTGTGCGTTTTACTGCTTTCTTTCTCCCGCCACGCAGTTGCGCCGGGACTCGCAATTTACTGCTTTCTTCAGTCCTACTCGTTTGGGTAGGACTTGCAATTTTCTGCTTTATTTTACTGCTTTCATTTTATCGCTTTCATTTACTGCTTTCTTTTTCTGCTTTCTTTTCTGCTTTTCCCGCAAGCCGTCCCCATTCCGATGAGTGGCTAACAGTTCTTAGCCCTCGGCATCGAAGAGCATTGGGACAGATAAAATAGCTTAAAATAATTAAAGGTCTAATTTTTCTAATTAATTAAAAGTACTTAAGGTTTGCCCGGGGTTAACGACGCGTAGGACCACATATCGATGTGTGGGCCCTATTTCTGTTTTCCATACGCTCGCCGAGAGGCCGTGCGTATGGACAGATCACCCCTTGGCAAAGAGAGTTCCGCACTAACCCTCGAGAGAGGAGGCGCGCCAACTCTACCGGATTGGGTTCCCCACCCAATAGCGGGGTTCTTAGCGTAATGCGGGCGTTAAGAGGAATCCTTCGTCGGACTAGCGTTCGGTCGAATAGTCTTAGCGTTCAGGTGAGCGATAGTCCTAGAGATAGGTGAGCTCATTTTAGTGGAACCTCCACGGCCAAGTCTCTGCCTTAATTAATTAGAAATTTAGGAGCTCTTTTTATTTAAAGTCTATTTTAGTTCAATTGTTTTTTCGGTGCCATCGAGCTAAGCTCTTCATCGGCACCACCTTCTTGCTTTCTTTTTATGCTTTCATTTTCTTTCTGTCATTTTCTGCATTTTATTATATATAAATACCCGACAAGTATTATCGGTAAAATAATAGCCCCCTCCAGGGAAGAGTAGAAATAATCGAACCGGACCCGAGAACAATACGACCTCGATATTCCACCCGGAATATCCTGTACTACTCACGATAGGTGCACTTGCCTCCTTTCGTTAAAACTCGATCACAACCTTTTTTATATCCAAAATAAATAAATAAATACGCGCGACCCGTTTTCCTAAATAAAATCACTTCGCCTTTTTCTCAAATAAAACCGCCGGGTCGCCGCGTGACCGCAAATAATTTTGGAGTTTTAACCATCAAGTTTTTGGCGCCGTTGCCGGGGATTTTAGTTACTCAAATACACCATATCTTAACTCTTTTTGCTTTCCAAAAATCTAGTTTCGAGTTAATTTATATGCGAATTTTAGTTATTCTTTGCTTACTATTCGTTTATTAACGACGCAAAGCAGGTACGGTTCCACCTGACTCGTTGCTCACACTGCAACGTCAATTTAAGACTTATGCGCGGGTCAAGCTTCCCCGAGTCCCAATTCGATCACGCACTTTACATAACCCATTTATATGCAAGTTGGCTTCCATGCCACCATGTTGGCAGAATCACGCATCTGCCCAATTTTCCGGGTGCACCTCGGAGTTAGTCCCCAAGGCTCCCTACTGCAATCTACCGCATATAAAACCCTAAAAACAACCATCGACGCGGAGTCTTCTCCGGCCATTCATGCAATATAACATCACCGATCCATACCAACTTGATCGGGTAGGCTTTACACATCATGCCTATGTCCGTTTCTCGATTACGAACTCTACATGCAAAATAACGAGGGTTATTCATGTCTACCCGAAGGAACAGCTCACACTCTCCGCATACTCGCGAGAGCAGAATTCCTATGCAAAAGGAAAGAGGACTTCACCTGTCCAAGATGAGAATCGTTACCCTAACATTTCTCTTTGGCGCCATGAAGATCTAGATGGATGAAAAGCACCACAACGTCCTCACCTCCGTAGATCCAAACTCAACTTACGATTTGGTGCTCCGAAGCTCCACCGGCAACCGGAACTCTCCTCCTTCTTCTTCCTTGCTCTCCCCTCTCTCTATGACTTTAGAAAGAGAAAGCTTGGAGGAAATGAGTGTTTCTAAACCCCATCCCCGGATTAAACCCTACCAGGGTCAGCTAGGACCATTGGATATCAAAGAAAGGAAATGGACGGCCACGATTCGCACTTAAAATCCAAAACCTGGGCCGAACACGGCTTCTGACATGCGCCTGTCCAAGGCAGTGTGCCTCATTCGACATTGAAACCATGGCATCCTGAAAATAACACGGGCTCTCGGCACGCACGTATCAGGCTTGACATGCCCGTGTCATTCAGTACACGCCCGTGTTGCTGGTCGTGTTCCTCCATCTACACAGGACCAAACACAACCCGAGGAGAACACGGGTATTCGACATGCCCCTATCGAATTTGACATGCCTGTGTCAAACTCGAACACGCCTGGGCAGTTGTTGGGTATTGTATCCACAATTACCTGGATTTGAGGAAGCCACCTGTCAAGCTAAGATGAATTCAAAATGTATTTGATGAAACCTCTTAAGTTGTGCTTGCAGTTATTCCACGCTAAGTGCACACCAATGTTAGGGTGTAGTAGGTCAATATACACGGGTCTGCACGACGTAATCCCTCATTGAGCAGATCAGTGTGTTGGCCTACGTGTACTCTCTCTATTGGAATGCACTTACTTTCAAGTACAGGGCTGTGTTTATGCAAGAGCAGACAAGGAGCAAGGATGAGTCAAAGAGCAGCTCAGAGGCGTAGGACGAAAAATCATCTAAGTTAGAATCGACGAGAATCACCAAGTGATTCTCGCCGATTCGGAGAGAATCACTAGTGATTCTCGCCGAATCGTCGAGAATCACTGGATGATTCTCGCCGACTAAATCAGAGTGCAATCAAGTCATATTCGACGAGAATCATTTTGTGATTCTCGACGAATCGTCGAGAATCACTTTGTGATTCTCGCCGAATCGTCGAGAATCACCCTTGATTCTCGACGATTCGACGAGAATCACAGGTGATTCTCGCCGATTTTGACTTGGCCAATTTTCTGGAAAAAGCTGGACCGGATTCTGCCGCTGGCACTGTTTTAACCGAAACTAGGGTTTGCTTCAGGTGGGACACACAACGGTCATTTGGGAGTATACTTGTGTATAAATACACTGGTTTTTTTGAACAGTAAAAAAAAACACAGAGAAAAAGACGAAACACGGGCCGCGACGTAACCTAGATCGCGAGTTCCGCTACGCCGCCGCCGTCGCCGCTTGAGAGAGTTGATCGCCGGTCTTTATCTTGGTTTCTTCCAGATCTCCGGTCGATAGAAGCTTAGCCAAGCTTAGCGTCTCACGTGTCTAACCGGAGATCTCTTGTCTCTTGATTTGTTGATCGGGAAAACCTTCCCCGTCCGAATCGATCGAGACGACTGATCCTAGTGTGACCGTTGGAAGACCTAGCTAGCTTTGCTACGAAGTTTGGATCTCCAAAGTAAAGTAGCCGCACACCGTGTCGCCGCCGATCTCGTGAACCAAGCCGCCGTCCATCTAGCCGCCGCCGGTTACGGGGAGATTCTCTCCAAGAGAGATCTAGGGTTGTGGACTCTTCGTGGACTTCAAGAACACGTCATCAACGAAGAGGGACAGCTTAGTCTTCAAACGTAGTTTGTATCTCTTGTACATTCTAATTTTACTTTTGTTGTAAAGGAACGTTGGTTCCTATTTGTAAGGGTTGGGTGCAACCCGTGTGTGGGAGTGTTGACTCCTACGTGTGGAAGGGTTCCTTCCGATAGTGCAAGGATTTGATTTCAATCCTGTTGGTGAAGAGACCGAGTCGTCCCTTGTTGTGAGATAGGTCGAAGGGGGAAAGTGGATGTACCCAAATCGGGGAACCACTATAAATAGCTTGTGTACTCTGTTGTGCTGTGTTGTTTTATTTTCGTGTGCAGGTACAATTTAAATTCCGCAAAAACACTGCACGTCACCTATTCCCCCCCCCCCCCCCATAGGTGAAGATAGTTGACACTAGGTGGACTTTCAAGTGGTATCAAAGCGAGGTTACTCATCAAAAAGGTTTACACCTTGAGTAGAATCCTGCCACCAGTGTCAGAAGCATGGTGCTGGATCATGAGATATCGCCACTAAGACTCCCCACATGCACAAAGGAGTTTTATCCCGTCTGAAGGATGAGAGTGTCGTATCACTTGGATGTTATCGATCCTCGAGCATCTTTCATCCTGGAAGAGGGTCCTTTTATTCCTATGAAGACCTCCGACTCTGGAAAGAATATCCAAGTGCCCAAGTGCATTGCTGAGATGTCGGAGACGGAACTTTCATTATTTAATTTGGACAAGAGGATTCGTCAAATTATCATGGATATCTGGTCTGGATCTTCTCGCTCTAGATTGGAAAAATGTGGGTCGACTAAATCTATGTGGGTGATGATCTCAGAGCTGATGGGGGGTCAGAGAAAGATGGAATCTGCTGTCAACCAGAGGATGAAGCCTATGTGGGGGTCCTCGCCTCTAAAGATGAAGGCAGGGATCTATCGGACAGCATCAGAGCTCCAATGTCAGTGTCAGAGACTGAAGAGGCCAGTGTGGAAAGCAGCTCTGATGAGGATGACACAACGGTCACTGGCTGTAATGACAATAACACTGAAGAGCAGGTAACTTCTTCATCCTGCCCCGTCTCTCTTGAAGTTTCTGAAGACAGGAACTGCTTTGCTTCAGAAAATTATGATTCTCTGAAGAGAGCCCTTCAGAAGAGCAACCTACTTGTTGAAGAACAAGCGCAGGAGATTGCTCGGCTGAAGACGTTGTTGGTTCTCCAATTGGCATCCAACAAGGTCAAGGACTCTAAAATCCCTGATCTAGAGAGTAGTCTAGAGAATGAGAAAAGGATAGTATCAAACTTTTCCAAGGTTGATGCTATAAAGAGAAAGCAAGAAAATGGGTGGATCTCCCGGATTATCAATTCGTGGAGAAATGGGGAAACGGTATTCCGACCCCCACTCCAAGCAGGAAGGCAACTCATCATGCCTTCAGGTATGATCACAGGAATAATCGTGGTCACTGCAAGGGTGATCTGTCCTCATGTGGAGACACCCGTAGTGCAAGGGCCGTCGTGGCCACCCATGAGAGAATACCTAAGGCTCATTCTGAGCCCTTTGTATTCACTGCCACTGCCTCAACTCGGTGTGAATCTGCATGTACCAGCTCACAGAACACTTCTCACCACCCGAGGACACAGGACAGGGAGGTTAGAAGTCATGGTGTAAGTTTTCATGGGGCCTCAGGAAGGGGGATGCCTGAAAGGAAGGCACCACCTCCCCGGCCTCATGACGCTCGCAACATGCATTCCTTCCACCCTTCCACGTGTCACGGTGGAAGAGGAAATTTTGTGAGGAGATCATGCCCTATCCCGTTTAGACCTAGGACCGTGACTACCTCATTCACTAGATCAGGTCAGAAACGGCGATACAACATTCACCTGTGTTGGTGCTGTGGCAAAGTGGGACACTTTGCCATAGACTGTTGGCACAACCCCTCTGTGTCAAGGGCAAGGGCCTATCCACATTTTCTGGGCAGAGGTAGTCTTCCTGACAGGTTTTCTGAAGGAAGGCAGTCGAGTGCTTATGCTAACAGGAACCTAGGACCCAATATGTATTGGGTTCCTAAGGTAAAGTAACTCTTTCTTGCAGGGTAGTCTAGGTTCTCGTAAATATGATGGGAACTAGACAGTAGATGGCTCAAGACTAAATTGGAACAAGCGTCTGGAATAACAGATGTGATATCTACATGGGCATACTCACGCCGAGCAACTGGTATGTTTTAGTCAGAGAGGCTAAATGATAACTCTCATAATCCCAGGTAATTTTCATCAGCTCCAAGATTTGAGTCGTTTTCCATCGACATTTACATATATATATCTTTATATATATATATATATATATATATATATATATATATATATATATATATATATATATATATATACATGTATGTGTGCGCATCTAAGGATAGGTTAACACGATGAATATAAACCTTAGATACATCATTAAAGAGTTATCGGTAATTCCATTGGTAGATTCGAGAACTAACATCTACAGGCGTAAATTAGTTCACTGATAACTAACGAAGATACGTCTTTGGAAATCTCGACAACGAAGATACGTCATTGGAAACCTTGCCATCAAGAAATGTATGGAAAAGCCGGTTCAAACCCTAATAGATTGGCTTTAAGAAGTATTTATATATTTAGAAGATTTTCAAATCGACTTAGACAAACTAGAAACCCGCTTAACCCGAAGCCTTCCGTCGAACACACGGAAACCGTTAAAATCCTCTTAACTCGTCGATCCCTCTTATTCCCGCCGACTCTTCATATTCCGTAGGAATCCCGCCGAAGGACCTTCTCCGCAGGAAACTCGCCGAATCCCGCAAGATTCTCGCCGATTCACCGAAGGTTTTCCGCAAGCTTCTCACTGAAGGTCTCCATCGTCTTCATCTTCCCATTCCGCAAGATTCCCGCAGGTCTCCCTCCGATTCTTCCCTTCCGTCAACATCCCGCAAGATTCACCGATCGCAACTCGCGAAGAACTCCGTCAATCTCAGCGTGCAAGAATCCCGTCGATCTCGTCGATCCCATCACGTGCACCTACCAGGTGTCCATCGTCTTCATCGAACTAACTCACTGTCTACGCCGTTAGGTAACCACATCCTCACCCTTACTTGGACTTGATCACTAGTGTCGCTTCCTTTTTGCCTTTTGATTAAGCGTAGAGTTGGGATTCTCTCCCTAGGTCTGCAATGGCTCTAAGGACTACCACTGGACTGATCACTGGATGTGAGCTAGTTCGCACAGGGTTCTCTCATGCCTCAGATGAATTCAGAAACATCATCCTTATGCTTGAAGAGGCTGGACTCTCATTCGTACTGGAGCACCCGTGTAAAATCTCGGACAAGGAAGTGCTGGAGTTCTTTGCTACCGCCAGACTCTGAAATGAAGACTCTCTCATCAAGAGCAAGGTTGCAGGGACAACGATCAAGATGTCTGCAAACAAGCTAACCCAATACTTGCAGCTCACTAGCTCGGAGCACGAGGACTATCTTGAGGAAGAAGACAAAACCAGGACTCTATTATTCTGTGGTCTCGCTCGAGAAACTCGGTCGATAAAGCGAAAGGATATGAATGAAGAAGGGAAACTTCTGTCAGACATCGTTGGAAAAGTACTCATATGCAAGCCGGGCTCTCATGACCACATCTCTGCGGACATGTTCAAGATCCTGCTGGCAATTGTCTGCAGAAAAGGATTCAACTGGGGCGCATTACTGTTTGAGAAGATAAAGGACACCCTCAGATCTCCGAGCTTTGGCCGAATAATCAGTCTGTTTCTCAATCAGGTGAACGGAGATAAGTATGATATGAGTAAAGGTGTTCCTCTACATTACTTGAAGAAAATGGACTCGAGTGTTTTTGACAGATGGGAGAGGCACATTGGGCAGGCTGCCGTGGTAGAACAACAAGAAGCATCTCTAGCCGAGGACGGCGCTGTGGCTGACTCTACAGTAATCCCCAGTGAAATTCCTGATGCTTTGACTGCAGGAATTGAGGGGGAGCCTCTACCCACTTATGCTGATATCGTATCTGACATCTCCCAGATGTCCAGAGATGCAGTGGCAGATATACAAGAAGAAAATGAAACTATGCTGGAGAATGAGGAGGCCCTGAACCTGAACGATCAAGGAGCCGAAGCTAATGTAGAGGAGACTGCTGACGAAGGGTTGGACGATGATGCTGATGAGAATGATCTCATGGATGATGAAGGTGAGGAAGAAGGCAATGAGGGACAGGAAGCTTTGGAGACTCAGGATATCACTGAAGCTCCATTTGACAAGCACGCTCCTGAGATTGCTCCTGAGATCATTGGTGCACCAGTGGAGGGGGAGTCCGAGAAATCTACAGAGGCCGCAAGCATTCCCCCCTTAGAGACTGTGCTCGTGTCCAGCTCTACAGGTGCTTCTGCTGAAGAGCAAGGCCAAGAAGTGCCTCCGGATCTTCCACTACGAGATAATCTAGCCACTCACACCGTGAATGTCATTCAGGGTATAGTGGATGAGCTTAAAGCCTCTTTTGAGAAAGCTCAGGATAAAATGTTAAAAAGAATCAAGAAATCGGAGAATCTCATGCTCAAGAACATGGTGGAGATCAATCACAAACTGGACGTGATGGAAAAGAAGTTTGAAGATAAGTATACAGCCGGTCCGGCCAAGCTGTCATTCTTCTTATGGACGGATTGAAAAAGAACACTGATACTCTCTCTGTAGTAAATCAGAATGCTCATGTCGTGGCAAACAACATTCAAAAGTTTGATGGCAATATGGTAACTCTCAACACCAATCAACAAGCCTTGGTCACTGAATTCTCCAGGACTACAAAGCATATTGATGACTCACTGCACTCCTATGCAAACTCCATCGCAGTCGAAGCCAAAGAGGGAGAGAAAGAATATATAGCTAAGATGGATGAGCTTTGGGAAGTCATGATCAACAACTTTGAGAAGTCAAACAAATATGTTTATGACAGTTGCTGGTGGATGCTCCAGCAAGCGTTAGGCGTTAATATCCCTGAAAATCCCCAGGGTGCTCCTGCTCCTGAAGATAATACTATGGCTGCTGAGGGAGTAAGTGCTGCAGAAGTCCCCTTAAGTGAAGCTAAGGCTGCTAGGGCCACCTCCAAGGCGAAACTGATGGCAATGTTTGATCAAGCAGCCCTAGCAAAAGCCAGGGACAAGAGAAAATCTCACGAAGGGACATCTAAGGAAACACGCGCTGAAAAGAGAATCAGACTGAAGGTGGAGGAAGTAAGAAACGAAAAGTGGAGTCCAGTATCCAAGAGTATCATACTCGACACATTCTGGCTACAAGAACAAGGGGAAATCAATCGAAATGATGTATACAGCCAACATGAGTGGGAGCTGCATAAGACGTATGAAGCCAAACGGAACATCTTTTTCAGGACCAATACTGCGGCAGATAAAGCTCCTCCACCCAGATATTATCCGAAGCCCAAAGAGTATATGGAGAGGCAAAGAAAGAAGTATTTCGGCTCAAAAACTCAAGGATGACGTTAGCCAAAGAAAAATAGTCAAAAATTTATAGTCTGTCATTCTCTCTTAAGAACAATTAACGTTTATTGTTATTATATGAACAATCTTGAGATTATATATATATATATATATATATATATATATATATATATATATATATATATATTTGAATTTGTGAATGACTCAAGTCTTGATCTGCTTGCCTATATTCTCTTGTGCTGCATATTTAAATTCTGAATGTTGTTTATATTATCTGGTTTGTGTTATTCATCTTAGCTAGTAGGATTTTGGCTTCGTCAAGTAGGGGGAGATTGTTGGGTATTGTATCCACAATTACCTGGCTTTGAGGAAGCACCTGTCAAGCTAAGATGAATTCACAATGTATTTGATGAAACCTCTTATGTTGTGCTTGCAGTTATTCCACGCTACGTGTAACGCCCCGAAACTCAAAGGAGCAAAGGGGGATGTTTTGGGCCAGTTTGGGTTCTGGCAGCAGGCACACGGCCTGGGACACGGGCGTGTCCCAGGGCGTGTCGAGCGTGTGTCGACACTTAGCCGCGAAGACGTCGAGTTTGACTCGACGATTCGTCGAGAGTGGGCACACGGCCTGCGACACGGGCGTGTCGCAGGGCGTGTCGACCCGCGTCGACACTTAGCCGTGAAGTCGTCGAGTTTTACTCGACGATTCGTCGAGAATGGGCACACGGCCTGCGACATGGGCGTGTCACAGGGCGTGTCGACCCGTGTCGACGATCGTCCCAGGGAGTCATCGAGATTCACTCGACGATCGTCGAGACAAGGCACACGGCCTAGGACACGGCGTGTCCAAGGCCGTGTCATCAAGTCGTCGATCTTCACTCGACGAAGTGTCCCGTGTACACGGCCTGGGGCCCAGGCGTGTCAAGGTGACACGGGCAAGGACACGGGCGTGTCCTAGAACCCGTGCAGTGCTCGGGTTGAAAATGGGGAAAAATCATGGGGTACACGGCCGGTCACACGGCCGTGTCATGTGAACACGGGCGTGTCAGCTCGAACACGGGCGTGTTCGATACCCGTGTGATGTTCCAGGAGATTCGATTTTGACGGCGAATGCGGCACACGGCCCTGGACACGGGCGTGTGCCAGGCCGTGTTCGGTCCAGATTGGGCATTTCAGCCCCGAATCAAAGACGTTCGTTTTCTTAGGTTGAGATCCAACGGCTGGGGGTTGTTCCTGAAGGGATATACCCGGGTTTGGACTTAGAAAATCCATTACTTTCCTTCACTTTTCATCTCTCTAAGTCTTTAGAGAAAGAGGAGAGCCAAGAGTGGAAGAGGAGCTAGATCCGCCATTGGAGGAGCTTCGGAGCTCCGAATCGCAAGCCGACTCCGGATCCACGGAGGCAACGCAAGTGCGGTGATTTCCATCCGATTACTTTTCAATGGCGCCAAAGAGGAACTCAAGGGTAACGATCCTCATCTTGAGCATGAATAGCTCTCTTTCTTAGCATAGGAAGCCCGCTCTCGCGAGTTTGCGGAGAGTTGGAGGCGTTCCTTCGGGTAGATATGTAAAGTCCCCGTTGTTTAGAGTCCGTATGCGAGAACGGACGTAGGCATGATGTGTGAAACCTACCCGGACATGTTGGTCTGGATCGGTGATGTTGCATTGCATAAGGCCGGAGAAGACTCCGTGCTATGGTTTGTTTTTCGGGTTTTCTACGCGGTAGATTGCAGCAGGGAGTCTTGGGGACTAACCCAAAGGTGCACCCGGAAAACTGGGCGGATACGAGATCTTGCCGACTTGGTGGCCTGAGAGCCAACTTGAACATAACGGGGTTATGTGACTTGCGATAGAATGGGACTCGGTGGAAGTTTGACCCGCGCAAATGGCTTAAACTGTCGTTGCGATGTGAGCACGGGTTAGATGGAACCGTACCCGCTTTATGTCGTTCGGTTAAAGAGACCTAAAGTTACGTGGCACTTGCCGTTGGCATAGATGGGAGTCTTCGGCAGTCAATGGCTTAAATTGTCGTGACCCAGGCCAGGATGACAAATTGCTCATAGGTTTGGCCGTCTAAGTGGCGGTGGTGAGTCCGAAATGTTAATGGCTTTAATTGACGTGACATCGACCGGTTCACCGAGAATGTGCCCTGAGTGCACGTGGCGTGTGGCCGTGCGAGCCAACGTCTGTGATGAAATGGCTATGGATTTATACATTGCTCGCTTATGCTAATGAAATGCAGGGAAGGAGCATCGCCGCCCCGAGTTGGGGGCGGGATCGTTATAATTTGGTCAGCATTGCTGACCGTTGCCTTGTTTCGCCACCGTGCGGTGGTTTGTTGCTTGCAGGTGCAGCTGGACAAAGCGGTCGATAGCGGGCTAAAGCCATTTTTGCGAAGCTGGCCCTCGAAGGCCCAAGTAGAAGTGTTTACTGCTTTATTCATGTATGACCGGCCTGCGTGCCGTGGTTTGTAAATCATGTAATATTCAAGTGAAACATTTTGTAAGGCCTTAAGGCTTGTTTTGAGTATTTTATAATAACATTCCTGTTTGGTATTAGTGGACATTCGTGCTTTAATGTTGGGTTCTTGTTTACAACTTTTATAAACTGCTTCCGCTAGAATGCTCTATGTAGGATGTTGAGATTGGTTGGATGGTTTCCATAAGTAACCACCCTGTCTGTCTGTGGTATATGGCGTCGGGCCCCGGCCGGACCTACTGCTATATACTATGCGACAGATAGAGGGTGTTACAATTTGGTATCAGACTACTGGTTTTGGTCGGGCTTAAAGTGAATTCGTGGGCGAATTCTTTTTAAGGGGTGGTGAGCACATTGTGTGCGTCATCGTTATAACGGTAAAAGAACCCATGAATGTCCACTTAGGAATGAAAATACTCGTGTTTGAGGAACCTGCGTGTTCCTATAATTGCTATTTGCAATTTATTTGGTCGCTTAACGGTGTTTTGTACCACTATAGGTGACCAGAAGTGGTGTTGGGCCGTCAGAACGCCGAGTTTCTGAGGCTAGTAGTGCACCGGATGTTGCTCCCGCAACACCTCTGTCGGCTGAGAATATTCGATTGGTGGCTAAAGCGGTGTTAGCCATGATTAATGCGCAGCCTGGAAGGCAAGCGCAGCAGCCCGCTCCTGTGTTGGAGCAAGTACCTCTTCAAGAGGCTGAGCCGAGGAGAGTGGAGCAAGTGGTTGTGGAACCGGTTGTGCCAAGGAGGGCAACTGAGAGGCAGCTAAAGCATGTAATGAGCTTTAACCCTCCGTTGTTCTCGGGGTTGGGAACCCCATCTTAGGCTGAAGACTGGCTCTCTAGGGTGAAGAGAGTCATGACAGCGACGGAGACGGAGGAGTGGCAAATGACCACCATCGCTACGTTCCTTTTGGACGGTGAAGCAAGGATGTGGTGGGAAGGCTTGGAGTTGCATCATTTGAGAGGTAGACAACTGATAGACATTCCGATGGAAGAGTTCTCGGGATTGTTCTTAGCAAGATACCTCCCCTCTACTCAGAGGATTTCGATGGAGAATGAGTTCCTGAAGTTGGTGCAGGGTGAGAGGAGCGTGGATGAATATCTCCACGAGTTTACGCGGTTGAGTCGTTATGCTAGCTCTACCATCATGGATGAGGAGCGCAAGACTAATCGATTCTACGAAGGCTTGAGGGATGAGTTGAGACTGCTACTGTCGGGGCCAATGACGCAGGGATTCTTAACCTTGGTCAATACTGCCCGGTCCTTGGAGAAGGACATGAAGAGCGTGCAAGCGAAGAAAAGCTTGGGTGAAAAGAAATCTGAGTTCAGAGTGCCGACTACTTCAAAGTCCGGCTATCGGAGGTCTTTCAAGAAGCATAGGACTTCGGGTCCAGCTCCTTCTGGCGCTTCTGGGGCGACTACGGGTCGGACCCCGGGTGCGTGCTTTACATGTGGAAATACGGGGCATTTCGCCCGTGATTGTTGGAGCGGACGTCCTAAGTCCGAGAGGAGGCCGAGAGCTACCTATGAAGAGAAGGGAAAGGCGGTGGAGTCGACCGCATCCCATTATGCTCCGGCCCAACCATGGGTCTACAATCTTGGCCAACAGGAGGCCATTAAACAAGCTGATGTGGTGACAGGTACGGTTTAATTTATAGCAAGTCAATTTCTTTATATGCTTGTTATGCACATGTTACCTTACCACTACTTGTTTAGGATTCGTATTGATTTGCGAAAATCCGGCACGAGCACTCTTCGATACGGGAGCTTCACACTCCTTCTTTTCCGAAGGATTTATATCACGCATCGGAGTCCCTTCTTCGATGGCGAAGGATAAGTTGGATGTGTTGTTGCCCAATGGGTGTTCGATGCGAGCGGTTAGGATCTGCGATGTTAAGATTTGTATTCGGGAGCAGGAGTTCGACCTGCGGGCGTCTTTACTTCCGTTAGTGGAGTTCGACGTCATATTTGGCATGGACTGGCTCTCGGAGCAGCAGGCCCATATAGATTGCGGTAGCAAGAAAGTCAAGCTGGGAGCAAGTCGTGAAACGACTTTTACGGGCTTAAAGGGGTCGAGCAAGATGTTGATGTCTGCTCTTCAGGTGGTGAAGGCGGTTTGTGCTGGTGCTTAACTGTTCTTTACACTAGTGGAGGTTGCAAAGCCAAAGCCTGTGTTGGATTGTATTTCAGTGGTATCGGAATACCCTGATGTGTTCCCTGCAGATCTTCCTGGAGCCCCGCCTCAACGGGAGATAGATTTCACGATCGAGCTAGTGCCAGGTGCAAAGCCTGTGTCACGATCTCCGTATCGGCTAGTGCCTAAGGAAATGGCGGAGCTGAAAGTTCAACTGCAAGAGTTGTTGGGCAAGGGTATGTGCGCCCGAGTTCTTCGCCTTGGAGCGCACCGGTCCTCTTTGTTAAGAAGAAGGACGGAAGCTTGAGGTTATGTATTGATTATCGGGAGCTAAACAAGCTGACTGAGAAGAACAAGTACCCGATCCCTAGGATTGATGATCTCTTTGATCAGTTAGTCGGGTCGACGGTGTACTCGAAGTTAGATCTCAAGTCTGGGTACTATCAGCTACGGATAAGGGAGAGTGATATCCCGAAGACAGCGTTTAGTACGTGATACGGGCATTATGAGTTTACGGTCATGCCGTTTGGGCTGACTAATGCGCCGTCAGTATTCATGGATTTGAAGAACAGGACGTTCAGGGAGTACTTGGACCATTTCGTAATCGTCTTCATCGACGATATTTTGGTGTACTCGCAAAGTGAGGAAGATCACTACAAGCATCTCCATTTGGTGTTGGAAACGCTAAGGAGAAATCAGTTGTATGCCAAGTTCTCGAAGTGCGAGTTTTGGCTATCCTCAGTGGCGTTCCTCGGTCATATAGTGAGTGGAGAGGGTATTGCTGTGGATCCGGCGAAGATTGTTGCGATACGGGAGTGGCCTGAGCTTGCTACGGTAGCAGAAGTCCGGAGCTTTTTGGGGCTTGCCGGCTATTATAGGCGCTTCGTAGAGAACTTCTCGCGGTTAGCGTTACCTCTCACTACTTTGACGAGGAAGGAGCATAAGTTCGTTTGGACGCCGGAGTGCGCGCGAGCTTTTGAGGAGTTGAAGTGTCGCTTGACCACGGCGCTTGTGCTGAGTTCGCCATGTGGAACCGAAGGCTATGAGATATATAGCGATGCTTCGGGCAGCGGTTTGGGTTGCGTGCTACTACAGCACGGAAGCGTGATAGCTTATGGCTCGAGACAGCTAAAAGTGCACGAGAGGAATTATCCGGTCCATGACTTGGAGTTAGCGGCCGTGATTTTTGCCTTGAAGCTGTGGAGACACTATTTGTACGGTGTGAATATTGATATCTACACCGATCACAAGAGCCTAAAGTACCTGATTGATCAGAAAGATCTGAATATGCGGCAGCGTAGATGGATGGAGTTCCTGGGGGACTATACATTCAAGATCCACTACGTGCCTGGCAAAGGGAATGCGGTTGCGGACGCGTTGAGTCGCCGAGCCCCAGCTCAAGCCAATTGGCTATCGGTGCATGATGAGCGATTGGTGCGGGAGTTGGAGGCGTTGGAGATTGTTTGCATGGATAGACAATCGAGTGCTGAAGCAGCTCTGAATTGGACTGAAGTCCAATATGACCTGGCTGATCGGATTCGGCAGGCTTTGGATATGGATGCTCATATGAAGCAGTTCATGATAGAGGCTCTGGATGGGTCAAATTCCCAATTCATCGTGGAGGACGGGTTGTTGTGGAAAGACGGTCGTCTGTGCGTCCCTTGTATGGGCAATTTACGGGTGGAGTTGTTGTACGAGCAACACCATACCAAGTACTCGATTCACCCGGGGAGCACGAAGATGTACCGCGATGTCAAAAAGCTATTTTGGTGGCCGGGTTTGAAAAAGGATGTGGCGCTATACGTAGCGAAGTGCCAAACTTGCGCCTTGGTAAAGGCGGAGTGCCAAAAGCCGGGAGGATTTCTCAAGTCCTTGCCCATTCCGGAATGGAAATTCGACGACATCTCTATGGACTTTGTGCACGGTTTGCCAAGGTCACAAAAGGGGAACGACGCCATTTGGGTGGTCGTGGATCGATTAACGAAGGTGTCGCATTTTATTCCGCATAGGAAGGATGATCCGGTGGAGAAGCTGACAAAGCTTTATGTGGATAATGTAGTACGGCTTCATGGTGTGCCCCGCAGCATCGTGAGTGACCGAGATGGGCGGTTCACGTCCAATGATTGGAGGCTTGTGCAGCAAATGTTGGGAACAAAGCTGAAATTCAGCACAGCCTTCCATCCACAAACGGATGGGCAGACAGAGAGGGTGAATAGAACCATGGAAGACATGCTTCGCATGTGTGTCTTGGATTTTGGAAAGCAATGGGAAGACCACCTTTATTTGGTGGAGTTCGCATACAACAACAGCTACCAAGCGAGTATTCAAATGGCGCCTTTCGAGGCCCTATATGGTAGAAGATGTCGCACGCCGTTGTCTTGGTTAGAAACGGGTGAGTCAAAGTTGTATAAGCGATCGAAAGTGGATGATGCTACTTCTTTGGTGAGAACCATTCGGGAGAGGTTGCTTATCGCTCAGGACCGGCAAGCAAAGTACTATAATGCCAAGCACAGGAACGTGGAGTTCGCTGTGGGCGATTATGTATACTTGAAGATAAAGCCATTCAAGGGTGTCTCGCGGGTACGGCAATTGAAAAAGCTAAGCCCGAGGTACCTTGGACCGTTCGAGGTTCTGGAGCGAGTTGGAGAAGCGGCCTATAGGTTGAAGCTTTCAGTGGAGCAAAGTGGTTTACATGATGTATTCCATATTTCGGTGCTTCGGAAGGCGGTGCAAGAGACTACTCAAGTGATCGCGGTCGATCAAGTGCCGGTGGATAGTGGGCTAACGACAAAGGTCAAGCCCGTGCGGATTGAGGACTCGGAGGTCAAGCGACTACGCAATAAAGAGATCAGGATGGTCAAGGTCCGGTGGGACAATTGCGGTCGTGAGGAGCTCTCTTGGGAGCGAGAGCAGACTATGCTTGACGAGTACCCGGAGTTGTTCCGCTCAGGTACAAATTTTGGTTTTGTACATGTCTTTCCTTTATGTAATTTCGTGTGCGAAATCCTTTTAAGAGGGGGAGAGTTGTAACGCCCCGAAACTCAAAGGAGCAAAGGGGG
This sequence comes from Platanthera guangdongensis, assembly GCA_039583875.1. Classification (NCBI taxonomy): domain Eukaryota; kingdom Viridiplantae; phylum Streptophyta; class Magnoliopsida; order Asparagales; family Orchidaceae; genus Platanthera; species Platanthera guangdongensis. The sequence continues at coordinate 134,308,692 of CM077162.1, read as the reverse complement.
ACGTTTTGGGCCAGTTTGGGTTCTGGCAGCAGGCACACGGCCTGGGACACGGGCGTGTCCCAGGCCGTGTCGAGCATGTGTCAACACTTAGCCGCGAAGACGTCGAGTTTGACTCGACGATTCGTCGAGAGTGGGCACACGGCCTGCGACACGGGCGTGTCGACCCGTGTCGACACTTAGCCGTGAAGTCGTCGAGTTTTACTCGACGATTCGTCGAGAATGGGCACACGGCCTGCGACACGGGCGTGTCACAGGGCGTGTTGACCCGTGTCGACGATCGTCCCGGGGAGTCGTCGAGATTCACTCGACGATCGTCGAGACAAGGCACACGTCCTAGGACACGGGCGTGTCCAAGGCTGTGTCATCAAGTCGTTGATCTTCACTCGACGAAGTGTCCCGTGTACACGGCCTGGGGCCCAGGCGTGTCAAGGTGACACGGGCAAGGACACGGGCGTGTCCTAGAACCCGTGCAGTGCTCGGGTTGAAAATGGGGAAAAATCATGGGGTACATGGCCGGTCACACGGCCGTGTCATGTGGAACACGGGCGTGTCAACTCGAACACGGGCGTGTTCGATACCCGTGTGAGGTTCCAGGAGATTCGATTTTGACGGCGAATGCGGCACACGGCCCTAGACACGGGCGTGTGCCAGGCCGTGTTCGGTCCAGGTTGGGCATTTCAGCCCCGAATCAAAGCCGTTCGTTTTCTTAGGTTGAGATCCAACGGCTGGGGGTTGTTCCTGAAGGGATATACCCGGGTTTTGACTTAGAAAATCCATTACTTTCCTTCACTTTTCATCTCTCTAAGTCTTTAGAGAAAGAGGAGAGCCAAGAGTGGAAGAGGAGCTAGATCCGCCATTGGAGGAGCTTCGGAGCTCCGAATCGCAAGCCGACTCCGGATCCACGGAGGCAACGCAAGTCCGGTGATTTCCATCCAATTACTTTTCAATGGCGCCAAAGAGGAACTCAAGGGTAACGATCCTTATCTTGAGCATGAATAGCTCTCTTTCTTAGCATAGGAAGCCCGCTCTCGCGAGTTTGCGGAGAGTTGGAGGCGTTCCTTCGGGTAGATATGTAAAGTCCCCATTGTTTAGAGTCCGTATGCGAGAACGGACGTAGGCATGATGTGTGAAGCCTACCCGGACATGTTGGTCTGGATCGGTGATGTTGCATTGCATAAGGCCGGAGAAGACTCCGTGCTATGGTTTGTTTTTCGGGTTTTCTACGCGGTAGATTACAGCAGGGAGCCTTGGGGACTAACCCAAAGGTGCACCCGGAAAACTGGGCGGATACGAGATCTTGCCGACTTGGTGGCCTGAGAGCCAACTTGAACATAACGGGGTTATGTGACTTGCGATAGAATGGGACTCGGTGGAAGTTTGACCCGCGCAAATGGCTTAAACTGTCGTTGCGATGTGAGCACGGCTTAGATGGAACTGTACCCGCTTTATGTCGTTCGGTTAAAGAGACCTAAAGTTACGTGGCATTTGCCGTTGGCATAGATGGGAGTCTTCGGCGGTCAATGGCTTAAATTGTCGTGACCCAGGCCAGGAAGACAAATTGCTCATAGGTTTGGCCGTCTAAGTGGCGGTGGTGAGTCCGGAATGTTAATGGCTTTAATTGACGTGACATCGACCGGTTCACCGAGAATGTGCCCTGAGTGCACGGGGCGTGTGGCCGTGCGAGCCAACGTCTGTGATGAAATGGCTATGGATTTATACATTGCTCGCTTATGCTAATGAAATGCAGGGAAGGAGCATCGCCGCCCCGAGTTGGGGGCGGGATCGTTATAATTTGGTCAGCATTGCTGACCGTTGCCTTGTTTCGCCACCGTGCGGTGGTTTGTTGCTTGCAGGTGCAGCTGGACCAAGCGGTCAATAGTGGGCTAAAGACCTTTTTGCGAAGCTGGCCCTCGAAGGCCCAAGTAGAAGTGTTTACTGCTTTATTCATGTATGACCGGCCTGCGTGCCGTGGTTTGTAAATCATGTAATATTCAAGTGAAACATTTTGTAAGGCCTTAAGGCATGTTTTGAGTATTTTGTAATAACATTCCTGTTTGGTATTAGTGGACATTCGTGCTTTAATGCTGGGTTCTTGTTTACAACTTTTATAAACTACTTCCGCTAGAATGCTCTGTGTAGGACGTTGAGATTGGTTGGATGGTTTCCATAAGTAACCACCCGGTCTGTCTGTGGTATATGGCGTCGGGCCCCGGCCGGACCTACTGCTATATACTATGCGACGGATAGGGGGTGTTACACTACAAGCACACCAATGTCAGGGTGCAGTAGGTCAATATACACGGGTCTGCACGACGTAATCCCTCGTTGAGCAGATCAGTGTGTTGGCCTACGTGTACTCTCTCTATTTGAATGCACTTACTTTCAAGTACATGGTTGTGTTTATGCAAGAGCAGACAAGATGCAAGGATGAGTCAAAGAGCAGCTCAGAGGCATAGGACGAAAAATCATCTAAGTTAGAATCGACGAGAATCACTAGTGATTCTCGCCGAATCGTCGAGAATCATTGGATGATTCTCGCCGACTAGATCACAGTGCAATCAAGTCATATTCGACGAGAATCATTTTGTGATTCTCGACGAATCGTCGAGAATCACTTTATGACTCTCGCCGAATCGTCGAGAATCACCCTTGATTCTCGACGATTCGACGAGAATCACAGGTGATTCTCGCCGATTTTGACTTGGGAAATTTTCTGGAAAAAGCTGGACCGGATTCTGCCGCTAGCACTGTTTGAACCGGAACTAGGGTTTCCTTCAGGTGGGACCCACAACGGTCATTTGGGAGTATACTTGTGTATAAATACACGGGTATTTTTGAACAGTTAAAAAAAACACAGAGAAAAAGACGAAATACGGGCCACGACGTAACCTAGATTGCGAGTTCCGCTCCGCCGCCGCCGTCGCCGCTTGAGAGAGTTGATCGCCGGTCTTGATCTTGGTTTCTTCCAGATCTCCGGTCGATAGAAGCTTAGCCAAGCTTAGCATCTCACGTGTCTAACTGGAGATCTCTTGTCTCTTGATTTGTTGATCGGGAAAACCTTCCCCGTCTGAATCGATCGAGGCGACTGATCCTAGTGTGACCGTTGGAAGACCTAGCTAGATTTGCTACGAAGTTTGGATCTCCAAAGTAAAGAAGCCGCACACCGTGTCGTCGCCGATCCCGTGAACCAAGTCGCCGTCCATCTAGCCGCCGCCGGTTACGGGGAGATTCTCTCCAAGAGAGATCTAGGGTTGTGGACTCTTCGTGGACTTCAAGAACACATCATCAACGAAGAGGGACACCTTAGTCTCCAAACGTAGTTTGTATCTTTTGTACATTCTAGTTTTACTTTTGTTGTAAAGGAACGTTGGTTCCTATTTGTAAGGGTTGGGTGCAACCCGTGTGTGGGAGTGTTGACTCCTACGTGTGGAAGGGTTCCTTCCGATAGTGCAAGGATTGGATTTCAATCCTGTTGGTGAATGGACCGAGTCGTCCCTTGTTGGGAGATAGGTCGAAGGGGGAAAGTGGATGTACCCAAATCGGGGAACCACTATAAATAGCTTGTGTACTCTGTTGTGCTGTGTTATTTTATTTTCGTGTGCAGGTACAATTTAAATTCCGCAAAAATGCTGCACGTCACCTATTCCCCCCCCCCCCCATAGGTGAAGATAGTTGACACTAGGTGGACTTTCAGCTGTAACAACCCCATCCGTTCATATGGTATATTCTATAAGGTTCGGCCTGTGCCCCACAGTATATATCACAAAACAGGCGGTGAAGGTACAGGATGATACCAGAGTAGCGCATCGCACCTATCCCAAATCATTCTAGCGGAAGCCTAGACTACAACTGGAACTCTTCATGAATGTCCAAACATAAAACTCCACATTTTATACAATATAGGAATGTCGTACAACAAGTGAAAAGAGTTGGCCTTATGGCCTTACATGGCTTTCAAACAGTGGCTTAAACAGATTGGCGCGTAGGCCAGCCACAATAAAAGAAAACACACAACATATAGCCTTCGAGGGCTAACAACAGTAGCAGCAACAACAGCAGGAACATCAACCGTGATCCGCAAGCATCCAACAGCCATTCGGCAACACCACTCTGACGTTATATGTCTTTGCACGACTGGGTATCCCAAGCCGCGTTAAAAATTTGCTAGACAGAAAAGAATGCGATGCACATGTATCAAACAGTGATCACGCCAGCGTGTCCCGAATCATCACAAAGTCTATGACAAACATGTCACACACACAAACCGCAAACATATATGTACTAAGTAAAGCATACAAACAAGAACATATGCAAAACTAAACTCATACATGTGACCACGTCACTGTGCTTGATGGCCTCTTGCAGGCCAAGATTGTAGACCCGGGGTTGCGCCTGCGAGGCAGAGGAATCCACCACCGCCGTTCCTTTTTTCGCATAAGATGCTCCCGCCTTCTTTTCACTCTTTGGCGGCATCCGACAATCTCGCGCAATATGCCCCATCCGGCCACAATTGAAGCAGATACGAGTATCTGGCTTGGAGGTAGCCCCTGACGTTGCTCCCGTTGCAACTAATGAAGGAGCTTGTCCACTAGGCTTGGACTTCTTGCCCCATCTCTTCTTATAAAATGGTTTTCCTGATCGGGGCGCCTTCCACTCCGGTTGCGACACAGCCAAAGCTCTCTTCCCTTGCACCCTTTTCATATCCTTCTCCAGCGCTCTTGTAGTGTCAACCAATGCTTAGAAACCTTGGTTCACAGAACTTGACACAAGGAACCTCAGCTCGTCCCTCAGTCCTTCATAGAACCTGTTGGTCTTCCTCTGTTCATCAGCAAATATAGAACCCGCATACCGCCCCAAGCGAGTAAATTCATGTAGGTACGCGTCCACACTGCCATCACCTTGGGTCAACCGTTGGAATTCATTTTCCATGGCTACCCGCTGAGCCGCAGGAAGGTGCTTCGCTAGGAAGAGTCGGGAGAATTCTTCCATGGATACTTGGGTTAAAGGACGACTCGCCAAGTGATGCAACTCCATCTCATCCCACCACAATCGAGCTTCTCCTTCAAGCAAAAAGGTAACTAATGTAACTTTCTGATGCTCCGCCGTTCCAATCGCCATCATCACTCTCTTGACGCGCGATAACCAATCCTCAGCCTGCGTCGGAGTTCCCGCTCCCGAGAACGCAGGTGGATTGAAACTCATAAACCGCGTTAGCTGCTTCTCAGCCGCTCGAGGAGCCACATCCACGACAGGTTCAGGCCTTGCCGCCACCTATTCTGGCCTCACAGTCGCGGTGCCTACACTTCGTGTCACCTCAAGGTGGACAAGACACACACATTAGCGGTCGTACCCAAGCAAACAACACAAAATAAGAACACACAGGTTCCTCAAACACACAAATGTGAATTCCTATCATGGACATTCAAGAGTTCATTCGTAGACTTTGATTTGCACAAACACGTGCGCGCCACCCCACAAAAGAAGTTGTTGGAACACCCTATTACTAATTTGGGTCAGGATCACTATGTCTCTAGGAAACAAATGTGTGACCTCCTGTATAGCTCTAAAGGTCAATTAGAATTGAGTCTAAGGGTTAGAAGTCTACGTTTGGAAGCTGCCCTCAAGACCAGGATTTTCTGTTTGCAAACTAAGTCATATCGTCGAGCTCAGCACGACGACTCGTCGAACTCCGATCGACGATCGTCTAGCTCAACTTCGACGGATCGTCAAACTCCATTCAACGATCGCTGAGCTCAACTTCATCATATCGTCGAACTCCATTTGACGATCGGTGAGCTCAGTTCGACGATCTTGACTCTGCTTTGGATCTTTATCTCTGAGCTCAGTTCGACGATCTTTGAGCTCAGATCGACGATATTTTGTTGCTGTATTAGTCCATATCGCTGAGCTCAGTTCGACGATAGCAGAGCCCAGTTCGACGTTTTCAGATAACTTCAAGGATGTTTCTAGATTCAAATTCAAATCAGTTAAGGAGTTATTCTGCAATTAATTCAGAGATATCCTATCCGTTTTCATTCATTTCTGGACCAAGTTTCAAGGAATATTTCTATGGACTTTCCTCCAGAAGAGATTTTGCAAATAAGGATGCAATTAATGCAAGGCAACGGCTATTCTTCTCAGAGAATGTTTTGTTCAGTACCAGAGAATAAAAGAGAAGAATTTTTTGAATCTCTGAGACAAGGTTACAGAGAGACATACAGAGATACACAAACACACAGACAGACATCTATAATCTTCAACAAAATATTCTGTCTCAAAGAATTCTCAAGAACACTCATCCAAGGAGATCAACCTTCTCTGAAATCTTCAGATCTCTTTAGTTTTCAAGTGATCAAGGCCAACATATTTCAAGACTCCAGACATTCAACATTTCAGTCATTGCTGAAATCATCTATTGCTGTAGTTCAATCTTTGAAGGCCTATCACCCTCAGCAAAGCTTTTCTTCCTGAAGATCTCAAGGATTCAGGGGGAGCTTTGACATCAACAATCCACATAGTCTTCTCAGTTGGTTGAGAAAGAGAAGACTTCCATCACTCTCTCACCCCCTCTCTGTAAAGGGTTTCTCAAACTCCCTTCAAAGGTTTGAGCTTGGTTTTTGAGCACCTTGCCAAAAGCTCATTGGTGGCAAGACACCTGATCAAAAAATCTGATTTTGTTTTTGAGCACCTTATCAAAAGCTCATTGGTGCCCAGGACACCTGATCAACTCATCCTGTAGTGGATTCCTACCTAGGGTGGTAGAAGAGTGGATGTACCCAAGTTTAGGGGAACCACTATATTTCCTTGTGTCTTCTGGTTTTGCTTATCTTTATTTTTGTTTCTGGCCTTGATTATTCTGTGATTAGCTTTTGATTAGTATAGTTCTGTGATTAGAATTATTACTGCTTTCCTGCTCACTCTTATTATAGTAATTGTTGTAAAAAGTTTCAAAGCACCATATACTCTATTCACCCCCCTCTAGAGTATATCAGATCTAGCTGCACTTTCAATTGGTATCAGAGGGAGGTTGGTTAAACATACCATACCTGATTGGTTGTACAGGCTAACACCTGAACCCAAAGATCCCAAGTTAGATCTGTTTTTCTGTTGTATTTTATTATTAGATTTTGTTTTCACAAATCATGGCCCAAAATAAAGATTATGCTAGCACCAGACCTCCAGTGTGCAATCTATCCAAGTTTGCACTTTGGAAAGCAAGGATCAGACTGTACATGAATTCTATTGACGAAGATATTTTTAACTCTGTTTTGACAGTGTGTCTAAGACCCCCAGAGAACACAAGTACAAATACTGTTCCACCTCCATCAGGAACAGATGCTGATATCAAGAGATGGAAGGTAGCTGATGCCAAGGCTATGAACATCTTGGCCCAGACAATGTCTGATGACATATTTCAAAAGGTGGCTGAATGCAATTCAGCAAAGGAAATTTGGGACAAACTCTCAGAAATAGTCTCAGGCTCAGCTGATGAGAGAAAGGATAGGAGATCCCATCTCATATCTCAACATGAGAATTTCAAGAAGGGAGAAACTGAGTCAGTGGGAGATATGTACAACATGCTAACTCTAATTGTCAGTGAACTCAGAACATTGGATAAAGAGATCTCACTAACTGAACTCAATGACAAGATTCTAATGTGCTTCCCTAGCACTTGTGATTCAAGAATCTGGCCAATTAAGGATGCCAGAAGTCTGAATGAGATCACCACTAAAGCTATATTGGGTAAGCTCAAATCTTATGATCTACTCATCAAAAATAGAGAAGAAGAACAGAAAGCTGCCTCACCAGCCACAAGAAAAGAGAAGACCATAACCTTCAAGGCAACTGAAGATCTGCCTGAAGACAAAGCCACAGGCAATGATGAACTACTCAGTTTGTTGGCCAAAAGATTCTACAAGATGGCCAGAAAGGACTTCAGAAGGAGATCATACAAGGAGCAGGACAAGCCAAGGTATGACAAGTCCATTAAAAATAATAAAGACATTATTTGCTTTGGTTGCAGGAAACCAGGGCACATAGTTCCTGACTTTCCAGAAAACAAAAACAAGGACAGAAGGGACAGGAAAGAAAGAAGAAAGGAGAAAGACTCCAAGAGGAATGGCAATGGCATACCTTCATCAAGCAAAAACAAACATACAAGAAAAGGGTTTGTTGCTGAATCCTGGAGTGAGACTGAAGAAGAGTCAGAAGAATCATCCAGCTCCAGTGATGATGAGGATGATGCAGAAGAGAAAGAGTTCTGCATGATGGCAATCAATGCCTCACAGCATAATTCAGAAGAAGAGGAGTCAGAGTCAGATTCAGAGACTCAACCTGAAGAAGATCAGGTAATCAGTTCTTTTGATTTTAATTCAGAGGATTTTAGATCTGAATTTAAAGCATTGTGTTTAGACCTGCTAAAGTCTGAGAAAGAAATTATGTCTCTCAGAAATCATTTATCTGAACACAATACTTTAAAGTCAGAAAACCTCAAACTCTCTCAGGAGTTGGAGTGTTGTAGGGAGCAGATAGCTTCACTGAAAAGTGAGCTGTCTGAGGCCAAGAAGCTTGAAAAATCCCTTAATGGGAGAAGCATCAAGCTGATGGACATCACAAGCACAATGAACTCCAGATTCAGTAGCACACTGGGCTTGGGTGCTTCATCTAGCCAACCCATAGTTCTAACAACTCCAATCTAATTCATTTCTGACAAAGGAAAGGGAGTTGTAGAGGTTGCTAGGAAAAATTCTTATCTGCCCCAGAAAACTAAGTCCCAGCAGAAATCGTCGAACAGAGATCGACGATCGCCAAACGGAGATCGACGATCGCCGAACGCAGCTCGACGATCTCAGCCAAAATCGTCGAACGCAGGTCGACGATCTCAAGTACCTGATCTCATCCATAGTCGACCGTCGAACGGAGCTCGACAATCTGACCCAAGATCGTCGACCGCAGCTCCAAGATCGTCGAACAGAGGTCAGAGCTCTGGACAATTTTTCAAGGGCAAATCAAAATCCAATCCTAAGGGTCCTTCATCCCAAATCTTTAACCCTTATACTGAATGGATTATACCTCCAAGGAGATATCATCCTGAAGGATATAAGAGTCAACCTGGGATGTCTTTCATTTCAGAATTTAAAGGTTATCAACCTAGGCCCAAGGTAAACTGGGTCAAAAACAAATGAATTGTCTTATGTGCAGGTGAAGACCTATCCAACATCTAACCAGCAATGATACTTGGATAGTGGGTGCTCTAAGCACATGACAGGAAACAAGGAAAACCTCACTTCCTTTAGAGCCAAGCTTGGACCCAAAGTTATCTTTGGTGATTCAAACTTTGGACAGACTAAAGGATATGGTGCAGTCCAGATTGGATCAGTAACTTTCAAGAAGGTTGCTTATATGGAAGAACTGAAGCACAACCTAATTAGCATCAGTCAGCTGTGTGATGAAGGCTGCCAAGTGACCTTCAGCAAAGCCTTATGCAAAATCAAGTCAGAGGACAACACAACTGTGTTGACAGGTAAAAGGAAAGGTAACATCTATCTAGTAGACTTTCTTTCAACTGATGTAGATATTTGCTTGTTTAATTCTATCTGTAGACCAAATATTTTATGGCATAAGAGACTAGGACACCTAAACCTTAGAACTATTGCTAGGCTATCCAAGGACAACCTTGTCAGAGGACTACCTTCTGGCCCCTACAAGAAGGAAGGACTCTGCAGGGCTTGTCAATTAGGCAAGCAAACTAAAAATAGCTTTAAGTCACTTAATAAGAGTGATTCACCTAGGATACTGTATCTGTTACACATGGATCTTTTTGGACCCATCACAGTACAAAGTCTAGGAGGGAAATCCTACACTTTAGTAGTTGTAGATGACTTCTCTAGATTCACTTGGGTGTTCTTTCTAAGGAAGAAGTCTGATAATTTTAAGTGTCTGACAGAGTTTCTCAAATGTATACAGATTGAGTTCAATACTCACATTGCCCTGATCAGAAGTGATCATGGGACGGAGTTTGATTCTCTTCTTATGCAAGAGTTCTGTCAGAGTGAAGGGATCAGGCATACTTTCTCAGCTCCTAGAACTCCTCAACAAAATGGGGTAGCTAAAAGGAAAAATAGAACCCTTATTGAATCTGCCACTACATTGTTGTCAGATGCTCACCTTCCTCTATCCTTTTGGGCAGAGGCAGTGAACACCTCCAACTATGTGCTGAATAAAAGTTTGATACATAAACTAAAGGGAAAGACTCCCTATGAATTACTCAAAGGGAAGAAACCTAAAGTTGATTATTTTAGAGTCTTTGGTTGTGTTTGCTACATTCATAATAATGACAAGAAATATTTAGCAAAATTTCAAGTTAAAGCTGATGAAGGAGTGTTTCTGGGATACTCCATGATCAGTAAGGCTTATAGGGTCTATAATAAATCATCTTTAAAAATTGAGGAATCTGTTCATATATCATTGATGAATCTAACATGTCTTTCAAGGAGAAGATTTCTTCTACCATAGAACCCTTGCAGGAACATTCTCTAGTTGAAGACTTGAACAAGCTACAGGTTACTCAAGGGGATGCAAGCAGTGAAGATGAAGAAAGTGCTCAACATATTGAAGAACAACTTGAAGAGCCAGTTGTTATACCACAAGAGGAAACAACAACACAGGTTGGTGAACAATCAACACCCCCTGTTGATTTAGTAACATCAAGAGACCATCCAATTTCCCAAATAATTGGAGACATCTCAGCTGGTGTGCAAACCAGAAATCAGGTCAACCAAAACCTGTTGCACACCTGCTTCCTATCTCAAATTGAACCTCGGTCCATTCAAGATGCAGAGCAAGATCCACACTAGATCATTGCAATGCAAGAGGAGTTGCATCAATTTGAGAGAAACAAAGTATGAGAACTAGTGCCAAAGCCTAAGGATCATTCCATTGTTGGAACAAAATGGGTATTCAGAAACAAACTGGATGATCAAGGAGTAATTATAAGGAACAAGGCAAGGCTAGTTGCTCAGGGATACTCTCAAGAAGAAGGAATAGACTACGACCAGACTTTTGCACCTGTTGCAAGATTAGAAGCCATCAGAATATTTTTAGCTTATGCAGCACATAAAGGCTTCAAGGTATATCAGATGGATGTCAAAAGTGCTTTTTTAAATAGAGACATCAAAGAGTAAGTGTATGTCAGACAACCTCCAGGTTTTATCTCTCCAACTTATCCTGATCATGTTTTTAGATTGAATAAAGCATTATATGGTCTCAAGCAAGCTCCTAGAGCATGGTATGAGACCCTAGCATGCTTTATCTTAGAAAATAGTTTTATAAGGGGTAGAGTAGACCAAACTCTTTTCATTAGACCCATAAGTCCCCTACCCTACTAGTACAGATTTATGTAGACGATATTATTTTTGGTTCTACTGACTCCAAATTGTGCAGAAGGTTTTCTAACTTGATGCATTCTAAATTTGAAATGAGTAGCATGGGTGAGATATCCTTTTTCCTAGGATTGCAGGTCAAACAGCATGCTGAAGGCATCTTCATTTCTCAAACCAAGTATACAAATGAATTGGTTAAGAAATTTGGTATGTCTGAAGCATCTTGTATGAAAACACCCATGCCTACTAATGCTGTATTGGATGCTGATGAACATGGGAAACCTGTTGATCAGACAACATATAGAGCAATGATTGGCTCTTTACTGTATCTTACAGCTAGTAGACCAGATATAATGTTTGCTACATGTATATGTGCTAGGTTCCAAGTAAGCCCTAGAGAGTCACACCTAACACTAGTAAAGAGGATTCTCAGGTATGTTAAAAGTTTTCCAAATCTAGGTCTCTAGTATCCAAAAGACTCAGCATTTGAGTTAACTGGATTCTCTGATGCTGACTATGCTGGATGCAGAATTGACAGGAAAAGCACCAGTGGAACTTGTCAATTCCTTGGTGACAGACTTGTCTCTTGGTTTTGTAAGAAACAAACATCTGTGTCAACTTCAACTGCTGAAGCTGAATATATGGCTGCAGGCAGTTGTTGTTCACAAATCTTGTGGATTCAAAACCAACTCCTAGACTATGGCTACAACTTAAAGAAGTCTAAAATCTTTTGTGACAACACCAGTGCTATTTCTATAGCTCAAAATCCAGTCCTCCATAGTAGGACAAAACACATAGAGATTAGGCATCATTTCTTAAGGGATAATGTTGAAAAGAATAAAATTGAACTACAGTATATCCCAACTGATTTACAAAGGGGAGATATTTTCACCAAGCCATTGGATGAAAAGAAACACACCTTCTTCCTAAATTAGTTAGGAATGTTAGATGGAGGAAGTCTTAAATAATATCCAAGATTTTGAAAGCTTAAAAATTGACCAAGACTAGGCAAACATCCTGATTTTTCTTAGTGTCTAGAATTTTTCTGATCTCTGAACTGCGCTCGACGATTAGCCCCAAGATCGTCGAACGGAGATCGACGATTTCCAAATTCATCGACCTGAGTTCAGCGTTTCTCAGATAGTCTGAAATATCTCTTTCGGTCAACGATCGTCGAACGGCACTCGACGATTTTGTTCTCTGAACTATCGTCGAACGGAGCTCGACGCTCTCCAAAATCGTCGAACGGCGATCGATGATGTTGAAGACTCTTCAGATTCCTTTAGAAGCCTCGATCGTCGAACTGAGTTCAACGATCTTTCCAATTCTGCGTCGAACCCTAATATAAAATTCATTTTTCGCCGTCGTTCTCCTTTGCGCTTTCGATTTCTCTGCAAGAATTCTCTTTCCCTCCAAACAGTTCTGCACTTGGTCGTTTTGTTTGTTGAATTTTTGAAGGTACCCATGGCCGTGTCTGTTGCTGTTCTAGCCGCCATGAAGTTTGATGCTGGTTTCGATATTGACATGGAATCCTTCAGCACAACCGACCAGATTTTTCAAGATATTTTGGGATTATTCAAAGATCAGAACCTGACTGCCATTATGACCACAAGGATCAAGCTTGCATTTGATGAGATCAAGGAATGGGTCTACACTGCCCACAATCAAGACAACTCCACCATTGTTGGGTCAATATCTGGCACACAGGTACCTCTAACCCCAGCAATTCTATCAGAAGTTTTTGAGTTGAGGAATGGTGAAGATACTGCTGACTTGTCTGGAGAAGAGTATTCAGACCTGCTTGCCAGAATGGGTCATTCAGAGGCTAACCCTAGCAAGCTCTTCAAAAAGCACCTATCTGTGGAATACAGATTCATGGCAGATGTTGTTGGGAAAGTGCTACTGGCTAAGCACTCTGCTCATGATACAATTTCAAGGTATCAGCTCTGCCTCATGGGAGCCCTTGTAGACAAGAAAAATCTGAATTGGGGAGAAGTCTTCTTTGACCTTATCAAGAAGAAAATCAACAAAAGTTTTGTCAACTTTGGAAGGGTTATAGGGGTATTTCTGCAGCACAGGTGCCCTGCTTTGCTGGTCTCCTCTGGAATCCATATCAATGCTTCCAAGAGATTGTCCTGTGCCCTCTTTGGAAAATGGGACACACAAATCAGCAAGCTTAGCAGGCCCTCCTCCAGCACTCCTTCAGGCACAAGGACTCTCAGAGTCACTTCCCCACAGGTCTCTGCCCCTGCAGATGACCTGCCTGCTATTGTTGCCTCTCCTCCTCCTCCAATTCCATCTCTTCCCATACCATCTACCATTCCAACCCCATCCACCATCATCATCTCCAGCCCCTCTCCAACATCCACACCATCTCCAGTACCTATTATTCCAACTCCAGAAGACCACTTCCATCCATTATTCTCCTACCCTAAACCAGATGCCACTTCATCACCCTCCATTCCATCCTTCACCCTAATTGATGATTCCTTTATGGATGATTCACCATCCTCTCCTCCTGAGCTACCCTCATCCTCCACTTCCTTTCAAGACCTTCTACAACAAATCATTGACCAACCCACATTCACTCCATCTATCTCCATCCCACTGTCCTCCATCTCCACCTTACCAACACCTCAGTCATCCCTTCCACCATTCACCAGCTCTCCTCTACCCTCACCATCAGCTGCTCCTCTATCTTCTACCTCTGCTCCAGTCACCCTTGAGCAAGTAGACCTTCCAGCCCTTGCTGACAGGTTGTATGAGTTGCTTGCCCCCAGGCTCTCTCTTCTGTTGGAGACCTCCTTGGCTCCACTACACCTGTCAGTGGCAGCTCTCTCTGCCAGGCTCTCTTATCTATTCTCTCAGGCAGCCCCTACAGCAGTGTGCCTTGATCCAGACTTGTCTGAATCTAGGCAGGGGGAGATGCCCTATGAAGTGAGTCTTCCTGCTGCTGATGTTGCTGCTGCTTCTGTGAGCCTGTCTGTTGCTACTGCTGTTGATGACTCATTGAACCTGCCTACTGCTGCTTCCTCAGTTCTTGTTGCTGCTACTGCTGTGTCTCAAGATCAAGTTCCTCCTGCTACAATCTTTGCATTAGACCTCAGGTCTTTGCTTTCAAATTTTGATTCTGCATATTTCAGCTGTCTGCCAGAGATAACTGTTGTCCAGCCCCCAGAGGATCTATCCAAGACACTTGTGCCATTTTCTTACTGTGACCCAAGCATCATCACCTCTTTTGTCAACTCAGTGTATGCTGCTGCTTCTTCTGATGAAAGCATTATTGTTGATTCTGATATTGTTGCCTCTACTGCTGCTGAAAATGTTGATACTGCTGCTGAAATTTCTATTACTGCTATTGAGCCAATTTCCAAGGAAATTCTTATGTCAGAGGCACCTGAGTTTGATCCTTCTGTAGTTTTTGATGATATTCCTCCTGTTGATGCTGTTGTTAGTGAGACTGTTGCTGCTGCTGTCACCTCTCCAGAGCCTATTGTTGCTGCTGATGTTGTTACTGCTTCTACTCCAATTACAACACCTTCAATATCTGCTGCTGTCACTGCTGTTACTACTTCAACACCTGCTGTTACACCCTCTATTGCCTCATCTGCTTCTGTACAGCTCAAGAAGGATCTGATGTAGAAAATAGATGCTCTTTATGATGACCAGAGCTCTGAAAGTGATGAATTTAGAACAGACTCTGATGACTCTTCTGCTACCATTGCCAGGAAAAGAAAGGCAAGGAGCAAAGCCATGAAGAGAGTACCTCCTACCAAGGTCAAAGACAATAATGATATTTCATACTACATTCTTCATGACTGTCCTATCACTGAGCACTAGATGCAGTACTCTACGAATCAGCTGAAGGAAATGAAAAAGAAGAGAAAATATGAAAAGGGTTCGTCATAATTCCAACACTCTCATCCTCCTCCACCACCTCCTCCTGATGCAGGTGCAGGTGGAAGCTCTGCAGTTCAACCCACAGCCAGAAGTCAGGCCCCCTATCAGCCTCATGCTAGATCTTATAATAGGGGAAGCCAATCCAGGGGTTCTCAATCCAGGAGAGGAGGATACAGAGGAAATCAAAGAGATCTCCAAGTCTACTCCAAAGGTTACTCAAGGCAACACCCATATTCCAGGGGAGGACAAATTTCAACTGATACAACATCTGGTCCTTTTCCCTATAAGCTGAAAGAAACTGTGTCTTCCAGGCCTCCTCAAGAAAATCCCTCTAACAGATATGAGCCACCTGTACCTTTTGAGGATCCTGAGAACAATCCAGCTGCTTGGGCTGCAAGATTAAAAGAACTAGCTGCACTGGATCAGATCAAAAAGGCTAGAGAGCAAGGAAAAGATTCATCTAATATCTCAACAATGTCTGAACAAAGAAAGAAAGAGCTAGAAAGATATGCATCAAGCAAGTTCTTTGATTCTGATAGGTATATGGAATTGCATCCTGAAGCTGTAGTTCCCAGTCCTAAACAGCAAACATCTTTAGGTGCAGCAGATGATACCAGATCAAAGAAGGAAGCCCTCAATCCCAACAGAGAGATCAAACTTGTTAAGGGCAAGGAAAAGAAATGACAATGTAAGGTGACAATTTCTGTGATTTCTGATTACTATCTGGATGATATATATCTCTGTGGTTCTGCAATTGTCTAGCTTGTTGCTTTTCTGTTTTGCTGCTTGAATGTTGTTATTTGATTTTTTTTCAAAGTCTGTAAATAGTAATCCTAACCCAAATAGGGGGAGATTGTTGGAACACCCTATTACTAATTTGGGTCAGGATCACTGTGTCTCTAGGAAACAAATGTGTGACCTCCTGTATAGCTCTAAAGGTCAATTAGAATTGAGTCTAAGGGTTAGAAGTCTAGGTTTGGAAGCTGCCCTCAAGACCAGGATTTTCTGTTTGGAGACTAAGTCATATCGTCGAGCTCAGCACGACGACTCGTCGAACTCCGATCGACGATCGTCTAGCTCAACTTCGACGGATCGTCGAACTCCATTTAACGATCACTGAGCTCAACTTCATCATATCGTCGAACTCCATTCGACGATCGGTGAGCTCAGTTTTACGATCTTGACTCAGTATTGGATTTCTATCTCTGAGCTCAGTTCAACGATCTTTGAGCTCAGATCGATGATATTTTGCTGCAGTATAAATCCATATCGCTGAGCTCAGTTCGACGATAGCAGAGCTCAGTTCGACGTTTTCAGATAACTTCAAGGATGTTTCTAGATTCAAATTCAAATCAGTTAAGGAGTTATTCTGCAATTAATTCAGAGATTTCCTAGCCGTTTTCATTCATTTCTGGACCAAGTTTCAAGGAATATTTCTATGGACTTTCCTCCAGAAGAGATTTTGTAATTAAGGATGCAATTAATGCAGGCCAACGGCTATTCTTCTCAGAGAATGTTTTTTTCAGTACCAGAGAATAAAAGAGAAGAATTTTTTGAATCTCTGAGACAAGGTTACAGAGAGACATACAGAGATACACAGACACATAGACAGACATCTATAATCTTCAACAAAATATTCTATCTCAAAGAATTCTCAAGAACACTCATCCAAGGAGATCAACCTTCTCTGAAATCTTCAGATCTCTTTAGTTTTCAAGTGTTCAAGGCCAACATATTTCAAGACTCCAGACATTCAACATTTCAGTCATTGCTGAAATCAACTATTGCCGGAGTTCAATCTTTGAAGGACTATCTCCCTCAGCAAAGCTTTTCTTCCTGAAGATCTCAAGGATTCAGGGGGAGCTTTGACATCAACAATCCACATAGTCTTCTCAGTTGGTTGAGAAAGAGAAGACTTCCATCACTCTCTCACCCCCTCTCTGTAAAGGGTTTCTCAAACTCCCTTCAAAAGTTTGAGCTTGGTTTTTGAGCACCTTGTCAAAAGCTTATTGGTGGCAAGACACCTGATAAAAAAATCTGATTTGGTTTTTGAGCACCTTATCAAAAGCTCATTGGTGCCCAGGACACCTGATCAACTCATCCTGTAGTGGATTCCTACCTAGGGTGGTAGAAGAGTGGATGTACCCAAGTTTAGGGGAACCACTATATTTCCTTGTGTCTTCTGGTTTTGCTTATCTTTATTTTTGTTTTTGGCCTTGACTATTCTGTGATTAGCTTTTGATTAGTATAGTTCTATGATTAGATTTATTACTGCTTTCCTGCTCACTCTTATTACAACTATTTTTGTAAAAAGTTTCAAAGCACCATATACTCTATTCACCCCCCTCTAGAGTATATCAGATCTAGCTGCACTTTCAGAAGTCGACCACGACTTCGAGAGGGAAAGACCAAGATGACCGATACCAAAATTGTAACAACCCCATCCATTCATATGGTATATTATAGAAGGTCCGGCCGGGGCCCCACAGTATATATCACAAAACAGGCGGTGAAGGTACAGGATGATACCAGAGTAGCGCATCGCACCTATCCCAAATCATTCTAGCGGAAGCCTAGACTACAACTGGAACTCCTCATGAATGTCCAAACATAAAACTCCACATTTTATACAATATATGAATGTCGTACAACAAGTGAAAAGAGTTGGCCTTATGGACTTACATGGCTTTCAAACAGTGGCTTAAACAGATTGACACGCAGGCCGGCCACAATAAAAGAAAACACACAACATATAGCCTTCGAGGGCTAACAACAATAGCAGCAACAACAGCAGGAACATCAACCTCTATGCATCCCGCTCGGCTCTCCAGCACCTGTATAGGGACAATCCACCCAACGGTGGCAAACAAAAGCAACGGTCAGCGTTCAGCTGACCAAATTATAACGACCCTACCCCTTCTCTCGGGGTAGCGGTATTCTTCCCTGCAGGCATATCATAACACAAGTATGGCAATATATCATCAAAATGTGCGTTCACGCACACAAGCCATCACAACCGTTCGCCACCCGGCCCAACGGTCCGTGCACTCAGGGCACATTCTTGGTGTTCTGGCAAAGCTCTTGCCCACCACCGTATTAGGGTCACAACCCAATGGTAAATATCTTGAGCATTTACTCCATGGCGTGCAGCCAGAGTTTTATAGTATTCCTACACCGAGATGGCCCGTAGCCCCCCATTGTGTCATGGCGCGCAGGCCGAAGACTCTTGCTATGTGTTCCAACAGACCGCACCTTTTGGTCTCACGTCGGACGGACATAGCGCAGGTCGGATCCTCCACCCCCCGTTGCTCAAATCGCCTTGCCTTCTCCGAGTACAGCGTACTCATGGCTATATCAAAGACGCGGGTCGGTCTCACCAATCCTGTTCTTGGCACACAGCCTGGGTATTTCTCTATACCCATTTCTTTAGCACAACAGCAACTGCGGGTCTTTCCTGGGCACACCAGTACTTCCTGTTACTCTCTTCACAGGTGGACACCGCAAATGACAAATGTCAGGAGTCTTTCCTGGCTACCATGCCAGTACTTCCTGTTACTCGCTTCACAGGTGGACACCCTACGACATCAAGCATCACAAAGGGCCTTTCCTGGTCACACCAGTACTTCATGTGCCTCATTCACAGGTTGGACCCAAAAACATCACATGGCTATTTTTCCTGGCTACCACTCCAGTACTTCCTGCTACTCCTTTTCGCAGGCATAACCCTTTAACGTCTCAAACGACACGTTTCTCACGGAGTCTTCTCCGATTCGTATGCAACATCACCAATCCATACCAACCTGTCCAGATGGGCTTCACACAGCATGCCTATTCCGTACTCCATTTCCGGATCTATATGCCAACAAAAGGGTATTTCAAGAATCCACTCAAGGACTCCCACAACCAGCCACCTCTTGGTGGGGGAATCACAAATCTATGCCAAAAGGAAGCCTTCACATGGCTAGGAAGAAAAGTCGTTACCCTTGACGACCGCTTCGGTGTCATGACCTCAAAGCTACCTTGATTTGGCTCGCAAGAACGTTTCCTCTGCAACGCCGGCTTCGGAACTCTTGTCGGTAAACTGCAGCACCACCAACAGCAGCCCTTCCCCTTCTTCCTCCTCCTTTGTCTCTCTCTTTCTCTCTTTTGAAGAAATATAAAGGCTATGAAACAAATGAGCATAAGTTCTCAGTTTCGGCCTTTAGGAAAAAGAGGAAAAAGGTTTAGCCCTTGGATCCAGGCTGAAGGAATGGACGGCCACGATTTTGCCAAAAACACTGATTTTGACCTGACACGGCCTGTGACACGCCCGTGTCCCAGGCCGTGTGCCTCAAGCGGTGGTCAACCGACCTATCCAAACCAGTGACACACCCATGGGACACGCCCGTGTCATGGGCCGTGTCACAAACACGCCTTCAGACACGCCCGTGTCTGTGGCCGTGTGCCTGGGCGAAAAAAATCTGAAAACATCCCGAGACTTCACACGGCCTGTGACACGCCCGTGTCACAGGCCGTGTGCAACTTCTCGACACTCGACACCCACATCTCGACACTCATGTCTCGACACGCGACGATCGTCGAGTAAAAGTCGTCGAGCACACAACACGGCCTTGGACACGCCCGTGTCCTGGGCCGTGTGCCCCCTCTCGACACAACGTCGAGCAAAAAAATCGTCGACACCAAGGCCGATCGTCGACACAACCTCAACACGCCCTGCGACATGCCTGTGTCGCAGTCCGTGTCCGCTGACACGCCCTTGGACACGCCCGTGTCCCAGGCCGTGTCACCCAAAATTTTCCTGTTTCAGAAATTTGGACTGTTACATGGGCTCCAGGATGTGTTCCTCCCCCGACACAACTCTGCTAACTACCCGAGTAGGACATGGCCTGGGACACGCCCGTATCTCAGGTCGTGTTTGTGGTCTCGACGACTGTCGACTGCATTTTTGTCGACTACACAGTCATTGTCAAACCCGAGCACGACACGGCCCTGGGACACGCCCTTATCCCAGGCCGTGTGACCTCTACCAAGTCCCAACTTGGTTCAAATTACTGCCCGTCGCTCTTTTGAGTTTCGGGGCGTTACAACTCTCTCCCTATTAAAAGAATTTCATTCCGAAATTACACAAAGGAAAAGATAT
Source organism: Platanthera guangdongensis (assembly GCA_039583875.1). Lineage (NCBI taxonomy): Eukaryota > Viridiplantae > Streptophyta > Magnoliopsida > Asparagales > Orchidaceae > Platanthera > Platanthera guangdongensis. The sequence continues at coordinate 134,288,271 of CM077162.1, read as the reverse complement.
AAACAAAACTTAAACGGTACCTGAATGGAATAACTCCGGGTACTCCTCAAGCAAGGTCTGCTCTCGCTCCCACGAGAGCTCCTCCCGACCGCAGTTGTCCCAAAGGACCTTGACCATCCTAATTTCCTTGTTACGCTATCACTTGACTTCTGAGTCCTCAATGCGAACGGTCTTGACCTTTGTCGTCAACCCATTATCAACTGGTACTTGATCGATCGCAATCACTTGCGAAGGCTCTTGCACCGCCTTCCATAACACCGATATGTAGAATACGTCGTGTATACCACCCAGTTCTGTCGATAGCTTTAATCGATAAACTGCTTCGCCAATCCGCTCCATAACCTCAAACGGTCCAAGGTACCTCGAGCTTAGCTTCTTCAAGCGTCGTACCCGTGAGACACCCTTGAACAGGTTAATCTTCAAGTACACCTAGTCACCAACAGCGAACTCCACATTCCTATGCTTGGCGTTATAGTACTTAGCTTGCCGGTCCTGAGCGACTGGCAATCTTTCTCGAATGGTTCGTACCAACGAGGTAGCATCTTCCACATCTTTCCGCTTGTATTGCTTCGACTCACCCGTTTCCAACCATAGTAACGGCATGCAACATCTTCTGCCATAAAGGGCCTCAAAGGGCGTCATTTGTATGCTCGCCTAGTAGCTACTGTTGTAAGCGAATTCCACCAAGTACAGGTGATCTTCCCACTGCTTCCCGAAATCCAGGACGCACATGCAAAGCATGTCTTCCATCATCCTATTGACTCTCTTGGTATGACCATCCATCTGCGGATGTAAGGCCGTGCTGAAACTCAGCTTTGTTCCCAGCATCTGTTTCACCAACCTCTTATCATTGGACGTGAACCGCCCATCTCGGCCTCTCACGATGCTGCAGAGCACACCGTGAAGCCGAACAATGTTATCCACATAAAATTTTGCCAATTTCTCCACAGAATCATCCTTACTATGCGGAATGAACTGCAACACTTTCGTCAAATGATCTATGACAACCCAGATGGTGTTGTTTCCCTTCTGCGACCTTGGCAACGCATGCACAAAGTCCTTTGTAATATCATAGAACTTCCACTCCGGGATAGGCAAGGACTTCAAGAATCCTCCAGGCTTCTGGCACTCCGCCTTTACTAAGGCACACGTTTAATACTTCGCCACATAGAGTGCCACATCCTTCTTAAGTCCTGGCCACCAGAACAATTTCTTCATATCACGGTACATCTTCGTGCTCCCCGGGTGAATCGAGTTCTTGGTATGATGGGCCTCGTACATCAATTCTGCCCAAAGTTTGCCCACATTTTGGACGCACAGACGACTGTCCTTCTATAGTAATCCATCCATGACATCAAATTGGGAATTTGACCCATCCAAATCCTTAACCATGATTTGCTTCATGTGGCCATCCAAATCTAGAGCTTATCAAATCCGATCAGCCAGGTCACACTGAACTTCTATCCAGCTCAATAGCGCTTCGGCACTGGTCTGCTTGTCAACACAAGAGATCTCCAACTCCTCCAACTCCCGAACCAAACGCTCGTCATGAACCGATAGCCAGTTGGCTTGAGCTGGGGCTCTATGACTCAACGCATCCGCAATGGCATTGTCTTTCCCAGGCACATAATGAATCATGAATGTGTAGTACCCTAAGAACTCCATCCATCTCCGTTGTCACATGATTAGATCATTCTAATCCAACAAGTACTTCAGGCTCTTGTGGTCGGTATAGATATTGACCTTCACTCGTACATATAATACCTCCACAGCTTCAGGGCAAATATCACGGCCGCTAACTCCAATTCATGGACCGGATAATTCCTCTCATGCATCTTCAGCTGACGCGAGCCATACGCTATCACACTTCTGTGCTGCAGTAGCACACAACCCAATCCACTGCATGAAGCATCGCTGTAGATCTCAAAGCCTTCGGTCCCACTCGGCGAACTTAGAATTGGCGTCATGGTCAACCGACTCTTCAACTCCTCAAAAGATCGTGCACACTCCGGCGTCCAAACAAACTTCTGCTCTTTCCTCGTCAGAGTCGTGAGGGGTAATGCTCTCCGCGAGAAGTTCTCCACGAAGCGCCTGTAAAAGCTGGCAAACCACAGAAAACTCCGGACTTCCGCTACCGTAGACAGCACAGGCCACTCTCGAATAGCAACAATCTTTGACTGATCCACCACAATTCCCTCTCCACTGACTATGTGACCAAGGAACGCCATTGAGGACAACCAAAACTCGCATTTGGAGAACTCGGTGTACAGTTGGTTCCTCCTCATCGTCTCCAACACCAAATGCAGATGCTTAAAGTGATCCTCCTCACTCTACGAGTACTCCAATATATCATCGATGAAGACGATCACAAAGTGGTCTAGGTACTCCCTGAAAGTCCTGTTCATCAGATCCATGAACACTGACGGCGCATTAGTCAGCACAAACGGCATGACCGTAAACTCATAATGCCCATATCTTGTACTAAAAGTTATCTTGGGGATATCACTTTCCCTTATCCTTAGCTGATAATTTCGAGTACACAGATTACCCAACTAACTGTTTGAACAAATCATCAATATTTGGGATCGGGTACTTGTTCTTCTCCGTTAACTTGTTCAGTTCTCGATAATCGATACAGAGCCGCAAACTTCCATCCTTCTTCTTCATAAAAAGGACCGGTGCGCTCCAAGGCGACGAACTTGGACGCACATAACCCTGTTCCAACATCTCTTGAAGTTGTACGTCCAGCTCTGCCATCTCCTTAGGCGCTAGCTGATATGGAGAGCGTGATACAGGTTTCGCACCTGTCACTAGCTCGATGGTGAAATCTATCTCCCGTTGAGGTGGGGATCCAGGGAGATCGCCAGGGAACACATCAGGGTATTAGGATACCACTAGGATGCTGTCCAAAGTAGGCTTAGGCTTCGAAGCCACCACTAGCGTGAAGAACAGCTCTGCACCAGCACGAACCGCCTTAACCACCTGAAGAGCAGACATCAAAGTCTTGCTCGACCATTTCAACCCTGCAAGCATCATCTCGCGACTCGATCCCAACTTGACCTCCTTGCGATAGCAATCAATATATGCTTGCTGCCCCGAGTGCCATTCTATACCGAATATCATGTCGAGCTCCACCAGCGGCAGTAACGACACTTGAAAGTCGAACTCTTGAATCCCAATACGAATCTTTATGCCACAGACTTTATCCACGCGCATCGAACACCCATTCGACAACAACACATCCAGTTTGTCCTTTGCCATCAAATAAGATACTCTGATGCGGGATATAAAACCTTCGGACAAAAACGAGTGCAAAGCTCCCGTATCAAAGAGTGCTCTATCCAGATTACCACAAATCAAAACAAAGCCTATACAAACAATAGTAAGGTAACACTTGTAAGGTAACAAGTATTTAAAACTAACTTGCTATAAATTTAAATCATACCTGTCACCACATCTTCCTGCTTGATGGCCACCTGCTGGTCAAGATTATAGACTTTAGGTTGAGCCGGAGCATAGTGGGACGTGGTTGATTCCACCGCCTTGCCCTTCTCCTCATAGGTTGCTCCCGGCTTCTTCTCGGACTTTGGACATCAGCTCTAGCAGTCTTTGTCAAAGTGTCCCGGCTTCCCACAATTATACCGTGCGCCCGGGGTTCTGCTCATAGTTGCCCACGAGGCACCGAAAGAAGGGGCCGGACCTGAAGTCCTAGCCTTCATATGGAACTTACGATACCCAGACTTTGCGTTAGTCGGCACCTTGAACTCGGTCTTCTTGGTACTAAAGTCTCTCTTCGCTTGCACATTCCTAAGGTCCTTCTCCAAAGACTGGGTTGTATTGACCAGGGTCAAAAAGTCCTACGTCATAGGCCTTGAGAGCAGTAGCCTTATGTCATCCCTCAGACCCTTATAGAAACGGTTCGTCTTACGCTCCTCATCCGCGAACGTAGAGCTAGCATACCGACCCAACCGTGTAAATTTGTAGAGATACTCATCCACGCTACTCTCTCCTTGCGTCAACTTCTGGAATTCATTCTCCATCGCGATCCTCTGAGCTGAGGGAAGGTACCTTGCCAAGAATAGTGTCAAACATTCTTCCATCGAGACGTCTGTGAGTTGTCTTCCCCTCAGGTGATGTAGCTCTAAACCTTCCCACCACAGCCTTGCATCTCCGTCCAACAGGAATGTAGCTATTGTGGTCATATGTCACTCTTATGTTTCAGTAGCTGTCAGGACTCATTTAAAATGGGAGAGCCTATCCTCAAATTGGGATGGGGTTCCCGTCCTCGAGAACACTGGAGGATTGAAGCACATAACATGCTTGAGCTGCCTTTCAGTTGCTCTCTTAGGCACCAAAGGATCCACAACTACTTGCTCCACCCTTTTCGGTTCCGCTGGTTGAAGCGGAACCTGCTCCACCGCAGGAGCAGGCTACTACATTTTCCTTACTTGCCTTAGAAATAAGACGTTCTGACGACCCTGCACCACTCCTGGTCACCTGTAGTTGTACAAAACACTGTTAAGAGACCAAACAATATTGCAAAAAGCAATTATAGGAACACGCAGGTTCCCCAAACATGTGTATTTTCATTCCTAACTGGACAATCATTGGTTCTTTTTATGTTATAACGATGATGCACATACATGTGCACACCACCCCTTAAAAGAATTCGTCCACGAATTCATTTAAGTTGACCGAAACCAGTAGTCTGATACCAAATTGTAACACCCCCTATCCGTCGCATAGCATATAACAGTAGGTCCGGCCGGGGCCCGACGCCATATACCACATACAGACCGAAGGGTTACGCAATGGAACCATCCTTCCAATAACTAACATACTACACAGAGTACATTCTAGCGGAAGAAATTTAAAAGTTGAAAATTAAGAACACAGCCAACAGAATGAATGTCCACTACATAAACCCAACAGGAATGAACCTACAAATACACAAGTACTTGGCCTTATGGCCTTACAAGAGTTTACTCAAATAAAAGTGTTTTCCAGCCTCGGCACGCAGGCCGGTCACACATGAGAATAAAGGTAAACACTCAAATTTAGGCCTTCGAGGGCTGGCTCAGCAACCAGGGCTTTTGCCTTCTATTTGCCAGTAGGCTCCGCAGCACCTGCAAGCAGCAATCCACTGAAGCGGTGCCAAACAAAAGCAACGGTCAGCTAAAACTGACCAAATTATAACGACCCCGCCCCTAAACTCGGGGCGGCGATGCTCCTTCCCTGCACTTTATTAGCATAGTTTAACAGTAGTGAAATTACACATCATCACAAGTGTAGGCTCATACGACCACACACCCCGTGCTCTCAGGGCACCTTCTCGGTGAAACCGGTAAAAATCCGCGGTCTCACCACCGCCCCTTGGACGGCAATTCTTGTGAGCATTATGGTCTTTCTGGCCTATGCCTAAAACCCTCCATCTATGCTAATAGCGAGTACCACGTACCTTAGGTCTCTCTAACAGAACGACACAGAGCGGGTATGGTTGCACCTGACCCATTGATCACACTGCAACGTCAATTTAAGCCATATGCGAGGGTCAAGCTTCCCCGAGTCCCAATCCGATCACACGCTTTACATAACCCAGTTATGTGAAAGTTGGCTCCCAGGCCACCATGTTGGCAGAATCACGCATCTGCCCAGTTTTCCAGGTGCACCTCGGAGTTAGTCACCAAGGGTCCCTGTTGCAATCTACCGCGTCGAAAACCCGAAAAACAACCATCGACGCGCAGTATTCTTCGGCCATTCATGCAACGCGACATCACCGATCCATACCAACTTGTCCGGGTAGGCTTCACACATCATTCCTATGTCCGTTTCTCGATTACGGACTCTACATGCAAAATAACGGGGACTATTCATGTCCACCTGAAGGAATAACTCACACTCTCCGCATACTCGCGAGAGCGTGCTTTCTATGAAAAAGGAAAGAGGACTTCACATGTCAAAGATGAGAATCATTACCCTAGCATTCCTCTTTGGCGCCATGAAGATCTAGATGGATGAAAAGTACCGCAATGTCCTCACCTCCGTAGATCCGAACTCGGCTTGCGATTTGGGGCTCTGAAGCTCCACCGGAAGCCAGAACTCTCCTCCTTTTTCTTCCTTGCTCTGCCCTCTCTCTAAGACTTTAGAAAGAGAAAGCTTGGAGGAAACGATAGTTTCTAAACCCTATTCCCGGATTAGACGATGCCAGGGTCTGCCAGGACCCTTAGATCCCAAAGGAAGGAAACAGACGGCCACGATTCGCACTTAAAATCCAAAACGTGGGCCGAACACGGCTTGTGACACGCCCATGTCCAAGGTCATGTGCCTCATTCGACGCCGAAACCGTCGCATCCCAAAAAGAATACGGGCTCTCGACACGCCCGTGTCAGGCTTAACATGCCTGTGTCATTCAGTACACGCCCGTGTTGTTGGGCGTGTTCCTCCATCGACATAGGAACAAACACAAACCGAGGAGAACACGGGTATTCGACATGCCCGTGTAGAATTCGACACGCCCGTGTCAAACCCGAACACGCCTGGGCTCCAGGTCGTATTCCTCTCCCAACACAACTCGGCTAACTACCCGAGTAGGGCACGGCCTAGGACACGCCCGTGTCTCAGCCCATGTTCTTTGTCTCGATGATCGTCGACTGCATTTTCGTCGACCACACGGCCATCGTCGAACCCGAGCACGACACAGCCTTGGGACACTCCCGTGCCTCAGGCCGTGTGACCTCTACCAATTCCCAAACTTGGCTCAAAACGCTTCCCGTCGCTCTTTTGAGTTTCGGGGCATTAAAATATGTTTGGGTTTCTAAGGTAAAATGATTTATGGTTGCAGGTATATCGAAAGGCCAACAAAAATCAAATTTGGTATTTGGACAGCAGATGCTCTCGTCATATGACCGGGACAAGAAGCCTACTACGAGAATTTACCTCAGTCGTAGATGGACCAAAAGTTATATTTGGAGGGTCAGATAGTGGAATCATAAAAGGCTACGACATGATTTAAAACGACATAGTTTCTTTCACAGACGTGCCTTATGTTGAAGGATTACAGCATAATCTGAAAACCATAAGTCAACTATGTGACAAAGGATATATCGTTGTGTTCTATAAGGACAAGTGTCTGATAAAGTCATCTACTAATTTGTAGATGATCTCATTTTAATTGGGTATTCTTTCTGAAACACAAGTCAGTCACCTTTGAGTCTTTCACCAATTTTTTCCTGCAAATTCAGAACGAATTGAACTGCTCAGTGGTCAAAATAAGAAGTGACCACTGAACAAAATTTGAGTCAGATTCCATTACAGAATTGTGTGAAATTCAAGGTATCTTTCATGTGTTTTCCTCATTGCGTACCCCACAACAAAATGGAGTTATTGAGAGAAGGAATAGAACCCTATGTAACTCCCCAAAACTCAAAAGAGCGACGGGTGGTGTTTCGATCCAAGTTTGGAATTTGGTAGGGGTCACACGGCCTAGGACACGGGCATGTCCCAGGGGCTTGTCGTGCTTGGGTCGACGATCTGGCTGTGTTGTCGACGAATTTGGATTCGATGATCGTCGAGCAGCGAACACGGCCTGAGACACGGGCGTATCCCAGACCGTGTCCTTCACGGGATGAAGTCAGGCCATGGTAGGGGTGATATATAGGGTCAGCACACGGGCCCTGTCGGGTAGACATGGGTGTGTCAAAATGCGATACAGGCGTGTCGGGTACCCGTGTCCCTTTCGGGCATTTTCGGTCCTATGTCAATGGAGTAACACGACACACTACACGACCGTGCACTGTATGACACGGGCATGTCAAGATTGACACGGGCATGTCGGGTTCCCGTGTTCTTTTCGGGACGCGTCAGTCTCGACGGTGAATGGGGAATACGGCCCTAGACACGGGCTTGTCACAAGCCGTGTTCAGCACAGATTTTGGATTTCAAGCCCGAATCGTGGCCATCTGTTTCCTTATTTTGGGATCAAACGGCTTGGGTCAGTTCCTGCTAGGTTTATACCAGGAATAAGGTTTTGAATCCTTCATTTCATCCAAGCATTCTCTTTCTAAGCTTCTAGAGAGAAGGGAGATCAAGGAAGAAGAAGATTGTTAGATCCGGCCACTGGCGGAGCTTCGAAGCTCCAAATCGCGTGCCGACTTCGGATCTACGAAGGCAAGGACATTGCGGTGCTTTTCATCTGCATAGATTTCCATGGCGCCAAGAAAAATGCTAGGGTAATGATTCTCATCCTAGGATATGTGAAGTCCTCTTTTCCTGGCATAGAAAGCCCGCTCTCGCGAGTTAGCAGTGAGTTTGAGTCATTCCTTCGGGTAGACATGAATAGTCCCCGTTGTTTAGCATATAGAGTCCGTAATCAAGAAATGGGAATAGGCATGATGTGTGAAGCCTACCCGGACAAGTTGGTCTGGATCGGTGATGTTGCATTGCATGAATGGCTGGAGAAGACTCCATGAGGATGTTTGTTTTTTGGGTTTTCTACGCGGTAGATTGCAACCGGGAGCCTTGGGGATTAACTCCAAGGTGCACCCGGAAAACTGGACAGATGCGTGATTCTGCCAAACATGGTGGCCTGGGAGCCAACCTGCACATAACCGGGTTATGTGAAGTGTGTGATCGGATTGGAACTCGGGGAAGTTTGACCCGCGCCCATATCATAAGGTGACAGGGCGGTGTGAGCAACGGGTTAGGCGGAACCGTACCCGCGCTATGTCGTTCGGTAAAGAGACCTAACGGTACATGGCACTTGCCGTTGGCATAGATGGAGGGTCTTATGCAGTGGCCAGAAAGACCAAATTCTCACGAGATATTGCCGTCCAAGGGGCGGTGGTGAGTCAGCATACTTTGACCGTGTTCACCGAGAATGTGCCCTGAGAGCACGGGGTGTGTGGTCGTGCATGCCCACACATGTGATGAAGTGTTTTTACACTATACTGCTTGGTTATTCTAACAAAGTGCAGGGATGGAGCATCGCCGCCCCGAGTTTGGGGCAGGATCGTTATAATTTGGTCAGCATAGCTGACCGTTGCTTTTGTTTGACACCATGTGGTGGATTTTGTGCTTGCAGGTGCTGCGGAGCAAAGTGGTAAATAGCGGTCAAAATCCCATGTTGCTGAGCCGGCCCTCGAAGGCCCAATTCTTAGTGTTTACTTGCTTAATTCATGTGTGACGAGCCTGTGTGCCGAGGTTTGGAAAACACTGTAATTTGAGTAAACAATTGTAAGGCCTTAAGGACATTGTACTTGTGTATTGTACCTTCATTCCTGTTGGTTTGAGTAGTGGACATTTATGCATATGTTGGGTTCTATGTTTTGCAACCTTTAATTTGCTTCCGCTAGAATGTACTCTGTGTACGACGTTGATCCTTAGTTGGATGGTTTCCTTTGAGTAACCTTCCGGTCTATCTGTGGTATATGGCGTCGGGCCTCGGCCGGACCTACTGCTATATGTTATGCGATGGATAGGGGGTGTTACAATTTGGTATCAGACAACTGGTTTCGGTCAACTTAAATGAATTCGTGGACGAATTCATTTAAGGGGTGGTGAGAACATGTGTGTGCGTCATCGTTATAACATAAAAGAACCCATGAATGTCCACTTAGGAATGAAAATACACGTGTTTGAGGGACCTGTGTGTTCCTATAATTGCTTTTTGCAATTTTATTTGGTCTCTTAACGGTGTTTTGTACGACTATAGGTGACCAGGAGTGGTGCAGGGCCGTCAGAACGTCTGATTTCTGAGGATTATAGTGCACCCAACGACGTGCTTGAGACCCCTCCTTCGTTTGAAACCATAAGAAGGATCGTTGAAACGGTGTTCGCATTGACTAATGCACAGCAGGGAAGCAATGTGCAACCCTTTGTCCCGGAGATGGTTTCAATGTCGGGTGGTGTGTTGGATCAAATGACATTTAGAAGGCCATCGGGTCAGCAGCTGAATATGTTATTAGTGCAGGGTACACATTCAGTTGATGAATATTTTGAGGAATTTCTTATAATAAGCCACTACCCATGCTTTGAGTTGGAGAACGAGCAGTCTATAGTTGATAGATTCTTTAATGGTCTACGTGGCGAGCTGCGAATTCTACTGCTAGGTCCAAAACTACTCGGATTCCGAGCCTTGGTGGACTCGGCTAGATCTTTGGAAGTAGAGTTGGGGAAGACTCACCGGATGCCAGTTAGTAGGGTATCGAACTATTCAAGTCCTATAAGAGCTGCACCCCGCATAACGCGTAAAAGTAGAGTCCAAAAGAAGAAGGACATGAGTGCTGAGAAGACAAAGTTCCAAGTGCTGGCTACCTCAAAGTCTGGTTATCGTAAGTGGTATAAGAGGGCTAGGACTTTGGGTCCAGCCCCTCCTTTTGGTGCTTCGTGGGCGACTATAGGCCGAACCACGGGCGAATGTTTTAATGGTGGGAAGCTGGGGCATTTTGCCCACGAGTGTTGTAGCGGACGCCCAAAGTCCGAGAGGAAGCCAAAAGAGCACAGCCTAGGCCAGCAGGAGAACAGGAAGCACGCTGACGTGGTGACAGGTACGGTCTAAAGTTATAGTAGTTAGCTGTAAATACTTGTTGCCCGTGCGCATGTTAGCTTAGGACTACTTGTGCTAGGCTTTGTTTTGATTTTCGATTATCCGGCGAGAGCATCACTCGATTCGGGAGTTTCACATTCTTTTTGTCCGAAGGATTTGTATCGCGCATCGGAGTACCGTCTTCGATGGCAAAGGACAAACTGGATGTGTTGTTGCCGAATGGGTGTTCGATGCGTGCAGATAGAGTCTGTGGCATAAGATTCATATTGGGAATCAGGAGTTCGATTTGCAAATGCAGTTACTGCCGCTTGTGGAGTTCGACGTAAATTTTGGTATGGACTGGCTCTTGGAGCAGGAGGCATACCTTGATTGCAATCGCACGGACGTCAATTTGGGAACTGGTCGTGAGACGACTTTTGCGGACTTGAACGGGGTCGAGCAAGACTTTAATGTCTGCTCATCAAGTGGTTAAGGCGGTTCTTGCTGGTGCAGAACTGTTCTTCACGCTAGTGGAGGTTGCAAATCCTAAGCCTATGTTGGACATTATTTCAGTGGTATCCGAGTATCCTGATGTGTTCCCTGGTGATCTTCCTGGAACCCCACCTCAATGAGAGATTGATTTCACCATCGAGCTAGTGCCATGTGCGAAACCTATGTCACATTCTCCGTATCAGCTAGCACCTAAGGAAATGGCAGAGCTGAAAGTTCAAATTCAAGAGTTGTTGGAGCAGGGGTATGTGCATCCAAGTTCGTTGCCTTGGAGCGCGTCGGTCGCTTTTGTTAAGAAGAAGGACGGAAGCTTGAGACTTTGTATCGATTATCGAGAACAGAACAAGCTAACAGAGAAGAACAAGTACCCGTTCCCGAGGATTGATGATCTGTTCGATCAGTTAGTCGGGTCGACGGTGCACTCAAAATTGGACCTTAAGTCCGGGTATTAGCAGTTGAGGATAAGGGAGAGTGATATCCCCAAGACAGCTTTTAGTACGATATACAGACATTATGAGTTTACGGTCATGCCGTTTGGGCTGATGAATGCGCCGTCAGTGATCATGGATCTGATGAACAGGACTTTCAGGGAGTACCTAGACCACTTTGTGATCGTCTTCATCGACGACATATTATTGTACTCGTAGAGTGAGGAGGATCACTTTATGAATCTGCATTTGGTGCTGAAGACGATGAGGAGGAATCAATTGTACACCAAATTCTCCAAATGCGAGTTTTGGTTGTCCTAGGTAGCGTTCCATGGTCACATAGTCAGTGGAGAGGGAATTGTGGTGGATTTGGCGAAGATTGTTGCAATACGAGAGTGGCATGTGCTCTCTACGGTAGCGGAAGTCCGTAGTTTTCTGGGGCTTGCCGACTATTACAGGCGCTTCGTGGAGAACTTCTCGCGGATAGTATTACCCCTCACGACTCTGACGAGGAAAGAGCAGAAGTTTGTTTGGACGCCGGAGTGCATACGAGCTTTTGTGGAGCTGAAGAGTCGGTTGACCACGGCGTCTGTGCTGAGTTCGCCGAGTGGGACCAAAGGTTTTGAGATCTATAGCGATGCTTCGGGTAGTGGATTGGGTTGTGTCCTACTGCAGCATGGAAGTGTGGTAGCGTATGGCTCGCAACAGCTGAAAGTACATGAGAGGAATTATCAGGTCCATGACTTGGAGTTAGTGGCCGTGATTTTTGCCTTGAAGCTGTGGTGGAATTACTTATACGAGGTAAAGGTCGATATCTATACCGACCACAAGAGCCTGAAATATTTGTTGGATCTAAAAGATCTAAACATGCGACAGCGTAGATGGAAGGAGTTCCTGGGGGACTACACATTCGAAATTCACTATGTGCCTGGTAAAGGCAATGCGGTTGCGGACGCATTGAGCCGCAGGGCCCCAGCTCAAGCCAATTAGAAGTTGGTCCATGATGAGCGGTTGGTTTGGGAGTTGGAGGCATTGGATATCTCTTGCATAGTTAAGCAGAAAAGTGTCGAAGCACTACAAAAATGGACAGAAGTTCAGTGTGACCTAGCAGATCGGATTCGACAGGCATTGGATATTGATGGCCGCATGAAGCAAATCATGGTTAAGGCTTTGGATGGGTCAAATTCCCAATTCATTATTGAGGATGGATTGCTATGGAAGGACGGTCGTATGTGCGTCCTGAATGTGGACAAATTACGGGGTGGAATTGTTGTAAGAGGTGCATCATACTAAGTTCTCGATTCACCCGGGGAGCACGAAGATGTACCACGACATGAAGAAATTATTCTGGTGGACAGGACTTAAGAAGGATGTGGCACTGTATGTGGCGAAGTGTCAAATATGTGCCTTAGTGAAGGCAGAGTGCCAAAAGCCGGGAGGATTTTTGAAGTCCTTACCTATTCCAGAGTGGAAGTTCGACGACATTATTATGGACTTTGTGCATGGTTTGCCTAGGTTGCAGAAGGGAAATGACACCATCTAGGTGGTGATGGATCATTTGATGAAAGTGTCGCACTTCATTCCACATAGGAAGGATGATTCCGTGGATAAATTGACAAAGTTTTATATGGATAATATTGTATGGCTTCACGGTGTTCCCTGCAGCATCGTGAGTGACTGCGATGTGCGGTTTACGTCCAATGATTGGAGGTTGGTACAACAGATGTTGGGAACAAAACTGAGTATAAACACAGCCTTTCATCCGCAGACGGATGGGTAGACCGAGAGAGTCAATAGGACATTGGAAGACATGCTTTGCATGTGCGTCCTGGACTTTAGGAAGCAGTGGGAAGACCAACTATACTTGGTGGAATTGGCGTACAACAATAGCTACCAGGCGAGCATATAAATGGCGCCCTTCGAGGACCTTTATGGAAGAAATGTCACACACCATTGTCTTGGTTGTAAACGGGTGAGTCAAAGTTGTACAAGTGCCAAGAGGTGGAAGATTCAACAATGTTGGTTCGAATTATTCGAGAGAGATTGTTGATCGCTTAGGATCGCCAAGCTAAGTACTATAACACCAAGCACAGGAATGTGGAGTTCACTGTCTGCAATTGTGTGTACTTGAAGATCAAGCCGTTCAAGGGTGTCTCGCAGGTGGGTCGCTTGAAGAAGCTAAGCCCGAGTTACCGTGGACCATTTGAGGTTCTGGAGAGGAACGGCGAAGCAGCTTATCGATTGAGGCTATCAGTGGAGCTAAGTGGTCTACACGATGTATTCCATATATCGGTGCTGTGGAAGGCGGTGAAAGAACCTTTGCAAGTGATTGCGGTCGATCAAGTGTCGGTCGATATTGGGTTGATGACGGAGGTCAAGCTTATATGCATTGAGGACTCGGAAGTCAAGCGGATATGCAACAAAGAGATCAGTATCGTTAAGGTCCATTGGGGCAACTGCGGTCGGGAGGAGCTCTCATGGGAGCGAGAGCAGACCATGCTTGAGGAGTACCCAGATTTATTCCACTCAGGTACCATTTAAGTTTTGTTTTATCTTTCCTTTATAATTTCGGGACAAAATTCTTTTAAGAGGGAGAGAGTTGTAATGCCCCGAAACTCAAAAGAGCGACGGGTGACGTTTCGTGCCAAGTTTGGAATTTGGCAGGGGTCACACAGCCTGGGACACGGATGTGTCCCAGGGGCGTGTCGTGCTTAGGTCGACGATCTAGCTGTGTGGTTCACGGATTTGGAGTCAACGATCGTCGAGCAACGAACACTGCCTGATACACGGGTGTTTCCCAGGCCGTGTCCTTCACGGGATGAAGCGGGGCCGTGGAGGGGGTGATACATGGGGTCAGCACACGGGTCGTGTCGGGTAGACACGGGCGTGTCAAAATGCGACATGGGCGTGTCGGGTAACCGTGTACCTTTCAGGCATTTTTGTTCCTGTGTCGATGGAGTAACACAGCACAGTACACGGCCGTATACTGTATGACACGAGCGTATCGGCTGCTCGTGTTATTTTTGGGATGCGTTGGTTTTGACGAAGAATGGGGAACACGGCCTTAGACACGGGCATGTCGCAAGCCGTGCTCGGCCCAGATTTTGGATTTCAAGCCCGAATAGTGGTCTTTCGTTTCCTTATTTTAGGATCTAACGGCTTGGGGCTATTCCTGCTGGGTTTATATCGGGAATAGGGTTTTGAATCCTTTATTTCATCCAAGCATTCTCTTTCTAAGTTTCTAGAGAGAGGGGAGAGCAAGGAAGAAGAAGGGAGTTAGATTCGGCCACCGACGGAGCTTCGGAGCTCCAAATCGCGAGCCGACTTTGGATCTACGAAGGCGAGTACATTACGGTGCTTTTCATCTGCATATATTCCCATGGTGCCAAGCAAAAATGCAAGGGTAACGATTCTCATCCTAGGACATGTGAAGTCCTCTTTTCATTGCATAGGAAGCCCGCTCTCGCAAGTTTGCGGTGAGTTTGAGGCATTCCTTCGGGTAGACATGAATAGTCCCCGTTGTTTAGCATGTAGAGTCCGTAATCGAGAAACGGACATAGGAATGATGTGTGAATCCTACTCAGACAAGTTGTTCTGGATCGGTGATGTTGCATTGCATGAACGGTAGGAGAAGACTCCGTACAAATGTTTGTTTTTCGGGTTTTTTACGCGGTAGATTGCAACAGGGAGCCTTGGGGATTAACTCCACGGTGCACCCGAAAAACTGGGCAGATGCGTGATTCTGCCAAACATGGTGGCCTGGGAGCCAACCTGCACATAACCGAGATATGTGAAGTGTGTGATCGGATTGGGACTCAGGGAAGTTTGACCCGCGCCCATGTCTTAAGGTGACAGGGCGGTGTGAGAAATGGGTTAGGCGGAACCGTACCCGCTCTATGTCGTTGGGTAAAGATACCTAACGGTACATGGCACTTGTCGTTGACATAGATGGAGGGTCTTAGGCAGTGGCCAGAAAGACCAAATGCTCACGATATATTGTCGTCCAAGGGGAGGTGGTGATTCAGCAGAATTTGACTGTGTTCACCGAGAATGTGCCCTGAGAGCACGGGGTGTGTGGCCGTGTGTTCCCACACCTGTGATGAAGTGTTTTTACACTATACTGCTTGGTTATGCTAACAAAGTGCAGGGAAGGAGCATTGCCACCCCAAGTTTGGGGTGGGATCGTTATAATTTGGTCAGCATAGCTGACCGTTGCTTTTGTTTGCCACTGTGTGGTAGATTATGTGCTTGCAGGTGCTGCAGAGCGAAGTGGTAAATAGCGGGCAAAAGCCCATGTTGCTGAACTGGCCCTTGAAGGCCCAATTCTGAGTGTTTACTTGCTTTATTCATGTGTGACCGGCCTGCGTGCCGAGGTTTAGAAAACACTATAATTTGAGTAAACAATTGTAAGTCCTTAAGGCCATTGTACTTTTGTATTGTACCTTCATTCCTGTTGGTTTGAGTAGTGGACATTTATGCTTATGCTGGGTTCTTTGTTTTGCAACCTTTAATTCGCTTCTGCTAGAATGTACTCTGTGTAGGACGTTGATTCTTAGTTGGATGGTTTCCTTTGAGTAACCTTCCGGTCTGTCTGTGGTATATGGTGTCGGGTCATGGCCGGACATACTGTTATATATTATGCGACAAATAGGGGGTGTTACACCCTCATTAAAGCATGTACAACTATGTTGAATGATGTTTCACTGCCAGAGTACTTCTGGGCTGAAGCAGTCTACATAGCTTGTCACGTGCAAAACAGAGCTCTAATCAACAAGAACCATCGTATGACTCCCTATGAACTATTGAAAGGGAGAAAACCGACTGTGTCCTATTTTAGAATCTTTGGAAGTAAGTGCTTCATACTTAATAATGGGAAGTATTATTGCATGAAATTTAGTGACAAATATTTTGAATGTATTTTTGTAGTCAATAGTAGTCATAGTAAGGCGTGTAGGATTTTTAATAAGAAAACCCTGGTGGTAGATGAGTTAATTAATGTTGTATTTGATGAGTCAAGCCTGCTCCAAAGTAGCTCGTCTAGTGTTGTTGGTGCTGATGAAGGTACCAGGTTCACGGAAGTAAGCATAGATGAAGCAGTCAAGGAAGATGCTCCAAGCTCAGTCAAGGTCGTCAGTCCAAGTATGGTAGATGAAGAACAACTAGATGAACCAACCCTAGAAGATGCACCAGATGTTGAAGAACCTGCTGGTGTAAGAGGAAGAAACCAAGTGTTAAGACACCTAAGAGATCACCCAGCTGATCAAATCATTGGATAGCCAGGCAAAGGTGTTAAAACGAGAAGAGGTATAGCTAACGAGTTATTGCATCTTAGTTTTCTATCTCAGGTCAAGCCAAAGAAGTTTGAAGAAGCAAACAAGGATGCCACTTGGATCATGACAATGCAAGAGGAGCATAACCAGTTCGAAAGGTACAAAGTCTGGGAGTTGGTGCGCAGACCCAAAGGATAGAAAGTGATTGGCACCAAATGGGTTTTCAGAAACAAGCTGGTTGAACATGGAGTCATCATCAAGAACAATGATAGACTTGTAGCTCAAGAATATAGAAAAGAAGAAGGGATTGACTTCTACCAGACCTTTGCTCCAGTGTCCATGCTCGAGGCGATCAGGTTGTTTCTTATGTATGCTGCCCTCAAAGGCTTGAAGGTCTTTCAAATGGACGTGAAGTCAGCATTCCTTAACGGGAATCTGAAGGAGGAAGTATACATAGCACAACCCTAATGTTTTGTTAACTCTACTTTCCCTGAATACGCTTTTTTTCTTAATAAAGCTCTATATGGCATAAAACAAGCTCCCCGAGCTTGGTATGAGACCTTGTGTTGTTTTCTTCTTGAGAACAAGTTCACAGGAAGAAAGATAGACAAGACATTATTTCTTAGGGAAGTAAAAGACAAGATTTTGCTAGTATAAATCTATGTCGACGACATTATTTTTGCCTCTACACAAGACAACCTTTACAAGAAGTTTTCTAAATTTATGCAGGGAATGTTTGAAATGAGCAGTATGAAAGAGCTGAAGTATTTCTTATAACTTCAGGTGAAGCAATCTGAAGATGAAATTATCATCTCTGAGACGAAGTTCACCAAAGAGTTTCTAAAGAAATTTGGAAGGAGAATGAAACCTCAATAAGGACTCCAATGGGTTCAACTATGTCTCTAGACAAGGATGAGAAAAGGTAAAATTTTGATGAAACCAAGTACAGAAGCATAATTGGATCCTTGCTCTACCTCACTGCCAGTAGACCGGACATAATATTCTCCACATACATCTGCGCTAGATTTCAGGTGAACACTAAGTAATCTCATTATGTTGCTGCAAAGCGAATTTTAAGATACCTTAAGGTACACCCAATCTTAGCTTATGGTACCGAAAAAGTAATAATGGCGAGCTAATTGAGTTTTCAGATGCAAATTTTGAAGGTAGCAGGGATGACTGGAAAAGCACTTCTGGGACATGTCAATTCCTCGGAAGAAGGCTTATCTCATGGAGCAGCAAGAAGCAGAACTGTGCGGGAACATCAACTGTCGAGTCAGAGTATAACTCTATCAGGAGTTGTGGCACACAGTTTCTATTGATCAGGAATCAGCTTGAAGACTACAACCTAAAGTTCAAAGAGATTCCAATGTATTGTGACTCCTCCAGCGCAATAACGATCGCGCATAATCCAGTCTCTCACAGCCGGACAAAGCACATTGAATTATGATATCACTTCATCTGAGAGCAGGTGGAGAATAAGGATATATCCCTCAGCTATGTCTCGATGGATAAGCAGATCGCAGATATTTTCATGAAGCTGCTGGAAGAGGTCAAGTTCTCGTTATTCAAAACGGAACTAGGCATGTTGAATAAGGACTCGTGAAGATGGCTAAGAAGACAAGAATTTTCTCGGGAAATACTACAAAAAACAAGAAAATTTGTCCAAGGTAAATTCGTCAAGTATCAGTCAGCAAACCTCACTAATTTGTCGGATATACACACTGAAACTCGTCGAATCTGACTTTGCATCCGGTGAATCTTGTCGAATTTCACTTAGGTCAAATTTTCTTTCCTATAATCGATCTGAAGAGTCACGGTTTATCAGGTATGCACCTTTCGCATGTCTTAAATATAAAAATATATATATTAAAAAGCGTCAGGGGCAAACTGCATGCCATTTCATCGAAACTAGAAAGTGATTTCGCCGAACAACTCTTCTTCCTGCCCATTCATTTTTTGAGGCTGTTCATCTTCTTCCTCCATCACACTTGTTTCATTCTTCATCGATTAGAGGTCTGTGCAAGACACTTCTGACAGTCCAGTAGAGTCTCTCATTGATTTTGATGTTGCGGCCCCTCCGCCACTACTTGAAGATGACCCGGTTGCCGAGGCACAATGACACAATGATCTTATGTGTCGTGATGATGCTGAAGGAAGACCGCGTTACATCTCTGCCCGCGGCATGCTAAATCCACCGTGAAGAATTAATTACCTTATTTCATGCACTTTATTTTATATTGATGAATATAAAATTATTCCATGTTTGGATGATAATTTTATATTCATAAATGTTATGTAATTTTCATTTTGGGCACTTTATATTTTGTGGTGTGTATTTAACCATACAGATGGATGAGATTACATTTCCATCATGGATGGTTAAGGGCTTGTTATAACTCCTATATAAGGAGGCTCTTATGAGGATTTTATTATTGATTAACGAAGAAACCCTATTTCCCTTATGAGAAATTCGGCCAAGAGGTGTTTCCCTTGTCGGCGCCCCCCCTTTGGTGGGAAGCCTCCCCTTGCTACCTTCATCCCGATCGATGCGACTCCGGCGTGGTTTCCTTCAGTGAGACTCCAAGGAAGAAGGTTGCAGCCCCATTCGGTGTGAAGATGGTGGTTCCGTGGAGAGAGTGAATCTCCCACCATATCTTTTGTGATTGATGTTCTTGGTTGGGTAATCTCTTCCTCTCTTAGTGATTCTTGCTTTGAGTTTGTGGAGGTTTTGCGAACCGTCTTTTCCGTGGTTTTTAAATACATCGCTAGCAATATCTAATTCGACTTCGTTGCTATTGAAACTCTTGTATTCCGGATCGGGAAGATCCGTTGCGGGAGTGAGACTTGGCCTAGCCTTGACTTGCTCTCCAAGATCGATACACTTTGTGTTAACAAGGGAGTTAATCTCAACTGGAACTCGACCGTCATTTGAAGTTTGCCGCTGCTGTGGAATAAATTATTGATGTGTTTGAAATGGCTCAAGTTGATAAAATAGGTGCTTGTGTAGGTGCAGTGAGTTGTGTGCTTGTTGGAGAGGTAGGTCTTAAGGACGTTGTATCGAGTCCGGCTTACGGCGATTTGTGTGCTTGTTGGAGAGGTAGGTCTTAAGGACGTTGTATCGAGTCCGGCTTGATTCTTCAATATTGATTTTATCGTTCGGATTTGGGATCCAACCCGACCCCTTTTCGCTCACTTTTGGTCGGAGACCTCCTATCTTACTTTTATGTTAAGTGATGATAGTTTCCGTTAGCGTAGTCGAGCACGTATCACGGTCTCCCCTAAATCAATTTGGTATCAGAGGCGGTTGTTTCAACTCCCACGTTGCAAACATACTCGCTGTGTTTCTTGTTGGTCAATCTGATCTTTAGAAAAACAAAAAAAAAAATTTTCGGTGGTCTGCCAATAGCGGGCTAAAATTTTTATTTTTCAGCGAAATTTCAAAGAACAAATTTTTAACGATCCACGGGTTACTCACGTCGGGAATCTATAAAAATACCCTATTTGCACTATAGCTACAGCCCTAGGAAAAATCATCTTTCCAAGATTTTTCTAAACCTGAATGCGCACTAGGCTAGGATCAGAATACACGACACCGTCTACATCTAGGATGGCTGCGAGTGAGCATGGGGATCCCAACACCGAGGCCATAGTAGGGCTACGTAACGAAATGACAGAGCTTAGGAACATGTTAGCACAGATCCTAAAAAATCAAGCAAGGCCACTCCCGCCACCCGTTAATGTTGAGCAGCCCAACCGACGCCAACAAACTACTGATTCGGACTCTGATGGGGACTCTCCCTGAGTGCCCCTCGAGAACACTGTCCCGATCATGGTTTCGATATTACTAGGGCCATTAAGATCGATGCCCCCACTTATGATGGCATGGGAGATCCCAAGATCTTTCTTACTTGGGTGGTGGATATGGAGTGCTACTTTGATTGGCACACCCTTACGGACCATCAAAAGGTTAAAGTTGCCAGGATGAAGCTAACGGGACGCTCCAAAACTTATTGGCTGAATGAGGAGCGTAGGGTAGGAGCCGGGAACGGGGTCCCACTTATTGGATGTGTCGTGATGAAGAACCTGTTGACCGATCAGTATGTTCCCGCGTACCATCGGACACAGATGCTCGATGAGCTTGCCACTCTGCGACAGTGCTCAAATTCGGTAGCTGAGTATATGGGAGAACTGAAAGACCGAATGGCGCGTTGTGATCTGAGGGAGATCCCCGAGGTCACCCTATCCAGATTTCGTAAGGGGCTTCAACCCGATATTCAGCGGAATCTCTTACGATATGGTCATACGAATCTGAACATGACATTCAATGCCACCCTCGACATCAAAAAACACTTAGCCTCTAAGGCTCACTCCCGATATTCCCATGCGAAGGTAAAGTCAGCAGCTGGAGCATCTTCCTCCACATATCAGGACAAAGGGAAGTTTCGGTCCACCGAGTCAATGTCTGTCGTGATCACTGCTAGGAACGCTAAGAACCCCGCAAGTGAGCATATCCCCATCGGGAAAGTTTGCAAGTCTAACGCTACATGTTACTCTTGCGGCATTCAAGGTCACTACACCTTTGAATGCCCAACGAAGACTAAAGCCATAGCCCTATTGGAGCCCAACGAAGACTAAAGCCATAGCCCTATTGGAGTCAACTACCGACCTTGCTGATTACGTATATGAGGCTGCTGAGGAGAATGACCCAGATGGGGTCCCAAGTGATTTAGAGGACGATCCCCCCTTATGGTGATGCGTTGTATCTTGACCACCCCTCGTCCGTTAGATGACTGGAATAGGATGAGTATATTTTCCCTGATCTTTAAGAGTGGCGAGAAGTTGTGCAAGTTGATCATTGATAGTGGCAGTTGTGTAAACGTCATCTCTGAGAATGTCATTACACGTATGCACTTGACAATGAAGCCCCACCCGACTCCCTATCAGGTAGCTTGGAATAATAAGGTTACCGTCCCGGTCACCAAGCGATGCCTTGTACCCCTCTTGATCAAATACTATACTGACGAAGTGTGGTGTGATGTCCTTCCTATGGATGCTTGTCACGTGTTGTTGGGCCTCCCTTGGCTTTACGATCGCGACGTAACACACTTTGGGAGAACCAACACGTACGAATTTAAATTTAATGCCAAGGTCATTACGTTGAGGCTGACCGTCCCAAAGGAGCCAGTAGCTTTGGCTAAGGACACCACTGTTCCGGTCAAGAGGAAGACGTTGAATCTAGTGGGTAGAAAAGAATTTGTGAAGGATTCCTTTCTTGACGGGATGATGTACGCACTAGTTCTTATGAGTGTGAAAGGCGATTCGAGAGCATTGTACAATTTGCCTAAAGAGTTACGGGTATTGTTGGACGAATATAAGGACGTGTACCCGGATGAGCTGCCTTCGGTGTTACCACCGCTGAGTAATATACAGCATGCGATAGACCTTATCCCTGGTTCCTCCTTACCGAACCAGCCCCACTATAGGCTTCATCCCGCCACCCATAAAGAGTTACAGACCCAGATCAAGGATTTGATGAATAAGGGGTTCATTAGGACTAGTATGAGTCCATGTGCGGTACCTGCCCTTCTTGCTCCCAAGAAGGATGGTACGTGGTGAATGTGTGTTGATAACCGTGTTATCAACAAGATTACCATCAAATATAGATTTCCTATTCCGCGATTAGATGACCTCCTAGATGTCTTATCTGGCGCCACCATTTTGTCAAAGTTAGATTTGCGGAGTGGCTATCAACAGATCAGGATCCGTGAGAGGGGGAGAATGGAAGACTGTGTTTAAGTCAAAGGATGGGTTATATGAGAAGCTTGTGATGCCCTTTGGGCTATCCAATGCCCCTAGTACCTTCTCCCAGATGATGACACATGTCATTCAGCCTTACATAGGGAAGTTCATGGTCGTATATTTCGATGGCATCTTAGTCTATAGTACCACGCGGGACGTTACATTGGTAGGAGTTCATAGCCATCTCTTCGAATAAAGCCTAGGCGGCCTAGGGGGTTTTGTTGTTAGGGGTGGCCCTGGCATCCGCGTCAATCATTTGACGCGTCTGAAAATTCAGGCCATTATAAAAAATTTGTACCTGCAATCACGTTTGCAGCGCGTGACACGGGCACCGACGGAGGAACTCCTTAAACCATTCCCAAGTCTCATAAAGAGACTCAGGATCGTTTTGCACAAACGAAGAAATGTCCGCCCGCAACTTTGCAGTTTTTGCGGGCGAAAAGTACTTCGTCAGGAACTGCTCCGTCAACTCAGCCCACGTGGTGATACATCCTCGCGGGATGGAATTCAATGATGAAAGGAAATAGGAGCAAGTGAATGGCGTCATCAGTGACGCCATTAATCTTGAAGGTGTCACATATTTCCAAAAAGTTGGACAAGTGGACATTCGGGTCCTCATCCGGCAGTCCATCGAACATAACGACATTTTGGACCATTTGAATGACACTTGATTTTATTTCAAAATTATTATTCACCACCATAGGTCGAACAATACTAGACCCAGTATCGTCCAAATTCGGTCGGGTGTAATAAGACATTGTTCTCTCAGCGGCCGCGTTCGGATTAGGGTCGGCCATTACTATGACAGAGTGTTTTCCGATAGATTCTTCAGGGTCTAAAGAAGGAATTCGGCATTGAGATCGAATACGCAGAAGGGAGCGTTCGATATCAGGGTTGAAGTCAAAATCTTCAGACTCAGAGGGTTGTCCACGGGTCCTACACCCTAAAAAAAATTAAAACAAAAGAAACTTTTTGTTTTGGTTTTTGCTTTTTTTTAGAAATAAGTAAAAGTAATAGAATCCGGAATTCGAAATAACAACTCAAGAGATTCCCCGACAACGGCGTCAAAAACTTGATGGCCCGCGAACAGACTCTTATGTGGGTGGTTGGTTCGATGAGTCGAACGTCGCGCGCTTGCTAAAGGAGGCAAGTGCACCTATCGCAAGTAATACTCGATATTCGGGGGAATACCGAGGTCGTATTATTCTCGTGGTCGGGATGATTTTTCCTACTCCTCCAGGAGGACTATTATTTTACTGAAAGTAAGGTGGAGATTTTAATTAACTAAAGGCGGAAAAAATAAAAGAGCGAAAAACGATTTAGAAAAATTCGATGAACGGTTAACGCGGGGCACCGAATCGGATTAAGACAAATAACTTTTAATAATTTTTGAACTTAGATTTCAAATTAATAAATGGCAACTTGGCCGTGGAGGTTCCAGCGTTATGAGCTCACCTAGCTATAGGGATATCGCTCACCTGAACGCTAAGAATATTCGACCGAATGTTAGTGTGACGTAGGATTCCTCTTAACGCCCGCTTTACGCTAAGAACCGGCTATTGGGTGTGGAACACAATCCGGAAGAATTACGTTTGTCCTATCTCGAGGGTATGCACGCAACTCTCTTTACCCAGGGGTGATCTGTCCATACGCACGGCCTCTCGGCTAGCTAGTGTATGGATTACGAAAATAGAGCCCACACATCGATATGTGGTCCTACGCGTCGTTAACCTGGGTTAATCCTTAAGTCCTAAAACTAAAGTGAAAATAAAGAACTTCAATTATTTCAAATCATTTTATATGTCCCAATGCTCTTCGATGTCGAGGCTAATAATGATTAGCCACTCGTCGGTACGAGGACGGCTTTATAATTTGATGAGGTGTGAGTTCGTAACTAAACGCTAAAAGATTATAAGAAGAAGACATGAAAATAACAAACATTTAGAAAGCTTAAAAATTTAGGTAAAACGAGAACTCACACACTTCAAATCATAAATAAAAAAAACTAAGTTACAAAAAAGGAAAATTATAATTCCTACTCAAACGATTAGGCGGGAAATAAAAGCACGCCATTTAACTCATAACGAGTGGGCGGAAATAAATGCGCACACACACACTCTACACGAATTAAAAGAAAGTAATAAAACTATCTCCTACACACAACTCACTCTACATAATTTGAAGAAAGCGTTAAAAATAAAGCCTGAAAATTTATCTCCTACATACACGCACTATACATAATTGAAGAAAGCATTAAATAAATCATGAAAAATTATCTCATAAACTAACACACACAACGTGAAAATTTAAAGAACAAAATGAAAACCTAACTCTAACACTCACACACACTAATAAAGAGAAAAATCAAAGTTGCTTACGAATTAAAATCACAAGATTTCTATTCCTAAAGTTTACCAAAAACACACAAATAGAACAAATAAAAAGAGAATGAACAAAATGTTTTCCAAAATAAAGCTAAAATCAAAGGTGCTCAAAAATTAAAACTATAAATTTTTCATTCTTAAGAGTTCATAAAAGTGATAAAAAAAGTGAAAAGGAAATGAAAAGAACAAAAAAGGGTTTTGCAATCCTAAAATAAAGCTAAGTAAAAAAAATAAAATCACTTTCAAACCTCTTTTATAAATTCATAAGAATGAAATTTAAATACTCTAAAAAGAGACATGGTGAGAAAGAGAAAAGCTAAACATACTACATTTCATTTAGAGATAAAATCTAGGATAAAACCTAACATGAAGACAAGTTAAAAACATAAAAAATAAACATGTTTCACTCATAGATGCACACACACACTTTTCATAAAGAGAAGAACAAGGAAATACAAGGGGAAAATGAGAAAGAAAGTGAGCACACAAGTTCATTCCAAAGTCATTTAAGAAGAGAAAAGCTAACATATTTTATTGATTAAAATGAACTATTACAAAGCTAATACAAAGATAATACAAACATAAAAAGAGAGGAGGAGAAAGTTCTCCTTACATGGCAAAGGAATCCACAAGGGTAGCCCACAAAAACACAATAAATTTCGGCTCAAAAAGGTGAACCCTTGGTCATTACAGAAATGGGGTATTTATAGGAGAAAAAATCAAAGAACACACCCTCCGACACGGGCATGTAGGGGGGGGCGTGTCGCTACTATTCATGAGGTGATCGTCGAATTGACGGGAAAGTTGACTTCGCGGCTGTACACGAAGATGTCAAGCCCCATGCCACGGGGGTGACTCTGGGCGTGTTGTGGAGGTGGAACTGGGCGCGGGCTACGTCAAAAGTCGTCGGCGGCATCTTGTCGTCCAGGTGGAGGACTCATGCCCCAGGTCACGGGCGTGACGCTGGGCGTGTCGGGTTGGTCGACGATCGTCGAGCGCATTTCGTCGAGCTTGAGTGACACGGGCCATGGTCACGGGGTGTGTCAAATGACACGGGCGTGACTCGGGCATGTCAAACTTTTCTCATCAAATTCTTCTGATTCCACGGGAAATGGAGTGTCACGGCCTGGTCACGGGCGTGACCCAAAGTACATGGGCGTGTCAGGTCATTTTTTGACTTTTTCCTGAAAAATTTCAGAAAACAAAATTAAGGTAAGTTAGGTAAATATTTACAAAAAGGAGCAATTTATTAATTAAAACTAACTAAAAAACGGCAAAACTAAACTAAAATATCATAATAAAAACATAAAAAATGCGTATAATTACAACTTATCAGAGGTCTTAAACAGGGTTAGCAAGGACAAGGCCGCTGCGGAAGAGCGGATTGTAGTTCTGGAGGGAGCGAGGCTTCCAGCTGATGGGTATGGAGTTACTTCTCCGGGGGTGCACATAATGCGGGTCAAGGAGTGGCTTAGGCACGCTACAGAGTAGGTCGGCCTGGCTCAGCAGGAGCTGTTGGCGGTTCGCGAGTACCTTTATCTTCGCGTTCCCACCCACCCCCCCCCCCCCCCGATCTGAGATGCGGAGGTAGGGCAGGTGGAAGTGGATCCAGTACAGAGCCGCCTGCCCCTCCCAAATATTGATCGTCAGCCCAGCACTGCATCTGCATCCTAGACCAGTTCGCTTAGTACGGTCATCCTACTTGGGATGTTTTAATCTGTCTGTAATAATTTGAGACTCTTTCGCCCGCCAATGGGCTAAATGCTTGTTCTATGTTGCTTTTATTATGTTGTTGTTTATTTTTCTCTTGGTGAATGCGGATAAAGCGTTATTGCTCGCCTACAACTTCTTTAAGTAGGCACGATATTGTTGAATCAGCTCGCCCAACCCCCCTGTCTAATCTTGGCGGGAGCGAGCCGGAAGCTCACAGATTGTGAGTCTGCTCGGCTCGCCTACTGTTCCAGGTGAGTGTGAGTCACAACTCGCTCGCTTCTCGGGAGGGCGCGGGTGAGTGCAATTCGCTGCCGAATAGTTTTTGTAGCACGGCTGCGAGCTAGGAAGTAGAAACGTCAGGGCACATTTTATTATACACACTTTTCCAGCCGGCGAAATATTTTCCGGCCCTTTTTCTTTATATAAATATGCATTGCTGGCCCTTTCTCACCCACCGCATTTAAGATTTTCCCTTCTTCTCTACCTCCTTTAACTCTCGACTAGCCCGCTTCCTGTGAGAACTTTTTTGTCCCGCTTGGCAAGCTTTCAGCGAGATGGGTGGTGGCAGCGGCGATGCAGATGGGAGGAGCAGGTGTGCCTGGACCTCCTCTGAGCACAACTTCTCTCATGTCGCAATTTCTGAAAGTGAGTTCTTCGACGCCATAAGCGACTACATACCGCCAGTCTTTGTTGCGAGGCGACCTGGGGAGGGGGAGAAGATCAACGATCTTTCAGGGGAGGAGCTCGTCATCCCCATGACACAATTCGAGGCGGGTCTCCGGCTGCACCTATGGCTGGAGGTCCGCCAAATATTGAAATACTTTGGGTCATGGGCAAATGACCCCCAACTCTATCGCAGTGGTGATCGGGTTCGCATTCTTCCTGCAGGAAGAGCGGATCGAGTTCAGCCTCGCGGTATTCCGCAAGCTGTTGTCCTTCTGGCCGAACAAAGATGGAACCACCTACTTATCCAACAATCACGTCAAGGTGCGGGACACTGTCAACAATAGCCATAACTACCTAAAGAAATTTGTCTTCATCAATGGGGGATTTTGGCAACGTCCCCTTCTCACCGGACCAGCTCAGCGAGGCGAGCTACCACCCACCTAGCCTGGGGGGGGGGCATGAAGCATAGCTGTGAGGATTCTTCGTCAGGAAGAACTTTGAAGTCGCCTTCCTGCGCAGGAATCTTGACAACCTCGTGATGAGTACAATTTATAGGTATTTTTATTATAAGTTTTAGTATAATTTTACTATAAATTTATAAAGATTATTTTTGTTTTAGTTTATAAATCTTTTATTTTAATTTTATCTCACATATTTATGTTTTGATTATTTTTGTAGGAATGTTGTTGCGGTCACGCTCTCTGCGACGGAGAATAATAAAATGTTCAATGTTGTCGTCGCCATCGCCGTACCATGCAATTGTCCCAGACACCTTCAAATGGTGCAGCCCACATGGTGCAGCCCGAGCCCATCCAACCAGCCCAAATGATGCAGCCCGAGCCTCCTATTGGTGCAGCCCGAGCCGCCACCATGCAGCCCACATGGTGCCCAACCTACTTCCTTGGTGTAGCGCGGACTCCCCCCTACTTCAATGAAGCAGCCCACTTTAATGATGCAAGCAGCCCGAGCTGCTATTCAAGCCCAAAACCATGATACATGCATCCAGCCACCTTGCATGGCTCCCCATTTAATGCATGGCCGGATCCCTCCCTCCTTTTCATCAATTTCATTTCATATTTCTCTCCCCATTCATGCATGGCCGGCCCCCTCACTCATCCCCTCTCTCTCCCCTTTATTATTTTATCTTCTCTTTATTCCTCATGCATCTCCCCACTCAGTCATTCTCTCTTATTAATCCCTCATTCATCCCCTCTCTCTCCCCCTTTATTATTTTCTCTTCTCTTTATTCCTCATCCATCCCCCCCTCTTTTATTTATTTTGTTTTTTTTTCATTTTTCAAAATGAAAATGCATGCATGTAGCCTCTTCTCTCTTCCCCTCATTCAATGTCATTCATGCACCTCATCATACATGCATGGTCGGCCACCCCCTTTGCCTCTTCATTTTCTCCATGTAGAACCTTCCTCCCTCATTTATAAAAAGAACCCTTGCCTCAAGCATAAAGGTGGGCTAGGAGGAGTCAGAGAATTTCTAGTAGTGGTATTCCTTTCTTGTAGTTGTATTTCTTTCTTGTTGTCTTCTCTTATTTCTTCATGTAATAGTTATCTTAGTCTTGTTATGTACTCTTATTTTCTTTTCTTAATGAATATGAATGTTTCATTTTTTTTCGCTATATAATGCTTAGCTAATTGTGTTTTGTGCCCGATCGCGATGAACTTTGCGATGAAATAACGCAACTTTTATTTTATGTTTGCATTTGTATTTTTTTTATTTTTGATTCGACCTTGATTTATTTCTTATCGACTCCGTATTTCTAGTATACGGTAGTAGATTCCGATCTCATATTTGAGTAGCTGAGAGGCTCGTGAATTTGAAAGATCACCCAAGGAAGGAAGGAGTTGCTTGCAATCCTAGAAATAGGACGATGTAAATCCTTCGGATTGGAGTCAAATCCAATAGTGCGGGTCACCTCGATAATGCGACTTTAGGCTTTTTGATTTGCAAAGAGATTTTGGTTAAAACGCCTAGAAGTTAGGAGATTTAATGCTCTAGCGAGATTATTTCTTATTTTTGGATCCGTCACGGCCTTAATAGAATTGCAAATGTTAAACTAATTTATTTCGTTATTTTATTTAAAAGTGAATCATCGATCGAGACTTCTTCCGCAATATTATATTTCTCTGTTAATTAAGCTTATTTCATTTTCATTTTCAAAACCCATTAATCGTTCGGTAAGATAATAGAGTCGTTGTGAGTAATAGTACTTGTCTGCCCCAAGTTTTTATACGACCTTGATTTATTTATATCACTATACTATAAAATGATAGGTACACTTGCCTATTAGAATTGTAGTCGGTGAGATGATTTTTTACGCATCACCTCGCCCCCGTACCGCCCGAGGGAGGAAAGCTACACGCGCTTCTCCTTTTTACTTTGCTATATTATTTTTGTTGCTTTAATTCTTCTTTCGTGCAGACGAGCGGGACATCCTCCTGCACCCTCCTTATGAGAGTGTGCGACTCGCTTCTAGCGATCTCGCCCGCACTGAGGTCGCAGCCGCCGCGCACCGTGAGACCCCAACATCTGCTCCCCCAAAGCGGCCTAGCCGCGGATCGCTTCCTCAACCATCGCCGCCGAAGAAATCAAAGACTGCGAGCGGTGCACCTCCCACAGCTCGGGAGAAAGGTAAGGCCTTGGCGGGCCAACCACCTGGGGATCTCGCCCTCACGGCCGTCTCAGTCGGCTGCTCCCCCGACGGGGTGGCCGGCACCTCCAGGCCGCAAGAAGATACACAGACCGCTGTGAAGCTAATGCCGAGAGGGCACCGCAACTTTGGCTACGGCTAGTGCTGCTTAGATGAGATCGGCATTCCCCTCCTCTAATTGGAAAAGGAGGAGAACAAGTCCATCATCTCCACCCAGTTATCGAGCTAGTTGGAGCAGGAGACCATCGGTGGGGAGGCCTACAATTTTTCTTTTGCCCTCTACTCGTGAGAATACGCAACGATCTACGACGAGGAGGCCACCCTGGTGGTGGTCCATGAGAGCTCGCGGGCCCAGCTCCGCAGCCTGGAGCTGGCCCACATGGTCGGCCGGTGATGCTCCTGGATGGAGAAGAATGCCCCCTCGCTCAAGAAGATTGTGGATGAGGAGGAGGCCCGCCGTCTCTCCTTGGAGGAGGTGGAGAATTAGAGAGAGAGAGAGAGAGTGGACGCGGCTGATGCCATCGTCTCCACCTTGGAGGAAGAAAAGGAGGTAATACAAGTGCGGGTGAGAGAGCTGGAAGCTGCGGTAGCTGCCCTGCCGCCCTCCAGTAGCAGCTGTTAGCTCGTGCACTATGCCGAGTACGAGCTGGAGGAAATGATGTAGAAGAACGCTGCTTGTGCGACAAAGTACACCCTCCAGACGTTACGGCAGGCGTTGAGTGTAGCTTACTCTCTCAACACTAGATAACAGAAAAATTCTGTTAAGTAGTTTGGCATTGAGTGGAGCTTACTCTCTCAACGCCAAGGCAAAAGGCGTTTAGTGTAGTTTACTCTCTCAACGCCAGATAACAAAAATTTTGTTAAGTAGTTTGGCGTTGAGTGTAGCTTACTCTCTCAACGCCAAGGCACGAAAATTTTTGTTAAGGAAAAAAGTTTTGAGTGAGGCAAGCTCTATCAACGCTCTCGATGGTCTCAACGCCTTGAAGCAAAATTTTGGTTAAGTCGAAACGCGTGGTTAGCTTGTCTTTGGTCGAGCTCAGATTCATCGACCTGAGCTCAACATTCATCAAACTAAGCCTGGTGTTCATCGAACTGAGTTTAACAAAACGTCAAGCTAAGTCTACAGTTCATCGAACTGACTTTATGATTTTGTCGAGCTCAGATTTGTAGACCTGAGCTCAACATTCATCGAACTGAGCTTGGTGTTCGTCGAACTAAGTTTAACAAAACGTCGAGCTAAGTCTACAGTTCATCGAACTGACTTTATGATTTCGTCGAGCTCAGCTTTATCGAACTGAACTCAACGTTTGTCGAACTGATCCCGCAGTTCGTCGAACTGATTTTTATGCTCTTGTCGAGCTGAGCTTGTCGTTCATCGAACGGAGCTCAGAGTTCGTCGAGCTTAATAAATAGACAAACAGAATTTTGTTTAAGTGTTGTGGCATTGAGTGATTCTTACTCACTCAATGCCTTTGGTACTAATGATTGAATTTTAGCTAAGTCCACAGATGTCGAGTCATGCTGACGTCAGCAAAGTCAAAAGTCAACCAAAATTCAAATGTTGCGGAAATGCTGCCAGAGATGTTGGCGGGCCAGCTGTTGCAATCTTCTGCAATTACCAAGGATCATTTCATCATTAAGTGTTGGTGGCCACTCACAGCAAAGAGTCGTTGAATCGGTAATGAATGGAAAGCATGGGCTAATTGGCTAAATCTCGACCATCAATCATGGTCGTGGGACCCACTACTCACTCGACCAGAGATATAAAGAATCAGATCATCGAATCAAGAAGTGAATTCCCTATCTAGGTTTTCTGAAAACAAAACGTGCGGCCAAACTTCATCTTCTTCCTCGCCATTTTTCGTCAAGCTTGGTGAAGTTGTTCAGTACAGTGAACCTTGCTAGGAAAGAGATAGCTGAAGCAATCGACATCTGCATGAGCAGGATCAGAAGCTGTTCTGAGGTAGCAGATCTACAAGTTCTGCATGGAAAAAGGAAGCAGTTTGAAGAAAGATTCTACTGTCTACATATTGTCTTCAACAGCAATATCGTGGATCTGATATCTGCTCAGTCAAAGAAGAAGGAGACACAGAGCTTGCTTTGGTGTTTATACATCACATTCTTCATTTTTGTTTTTTGTAAAGATTCTTTGTGAATATGGGGTTATAAGCCAATACTATAAAGGTTGGGTCTTCGTGACCTGTGTTTGGCTTTGTGTCAGCTAATAGGTCTTTATGACCTGGGTTGGCTTAGTACCTAAGTTGTTGGCATGTGTAACCTATTTGTGGTACTGCAGGATTAGTGATTTAAGTGTTAAGAAGTGATTTGTGGAGGGAGAGCCTGTCACGGCCCGACCTTACTGTCTGTGCACTTTTTATGTAACGTCCGTACCTTACCGTCCGTGGAGCTTAAAGCCCACTAGGATTAGCATGACACCATCACCGGGCTGCAGCCCAAGCACCCCAAAGCCTCTCCACGCCTGTTTCTCAGCAGCGGTGCATTGTTGGTCGGGGTCTCGAATGTGCAACCCTTGATAACCTTCCCTCAACAAAGGTCATCACCAACTGAGCTGCAGCTCAGTTGTTGATGACCTTTGTTGAGGGAAGGTTATCAAGGGTTGCGGGTTCGAGACCCCGGCCAACAATACACCGCTGCTGAGAAACAGGCGCGGAGAGGCTTTGGGGTGCTTGGGCTGCAGCCCGATAACGGGTCGTTACTAATCCTAGTGGGCTTTAAGTGCCACGGACGGTAAGTTACGGATGTTATATATCCAAATCTAACACATTGTTAGATAGGCGCAGAGGGACAGTGGATGTACCCAAGATTGGGAAACACTATAAATTTGATGTGTCGTCTGTGAATGTTCTTGAAAGCTGATCTAATCTAATCAACATACATAGTAATCTAATAAATAGATTAGAAAACTTAAACAGAGACAAAAACCTATTCACCCCCCCTCTAGGTATAATGCTAGCCTTGAAAACATGACTTTCAAGTGATATTAGAGGGAGATTGCTCTTTAAAGACTTAATAGTCTGAGTAGATCTCCAAGGTTAGCTAGAATTCTATCTCCATGGGTTAAAGAATGACCAATTTGGAGCTAAGTGTTATGAGACTTCCAATCTGTAGGAAGGAAGATTTTGGCATCTAGATAGTAAGGGTGAGGCCATTCATGGAAGCTGCTGACCCTAGGATGTATATTACTGTTGAAGGACCATTCATACCTATGAAGGTCTCAGTATTGGATGCAAATGTCAAGACCCCCAAAATATATAATGAGATGACCAAGGATGAGTTGGCTCTGTCCTCAATAGATAAGAGGGCAAAGAATATCATTATGAGTGTTGTTGATGATTCTACACTCCAAAATCTGATCCATTGCAAAACAGCAAAGGAAATATGGGAAACACTTGTGATCTACATGGAGGGGACAGATGAGGTCAGAGATGACAGGAAGTACATGCTCAACCTAGAGTATGAGGCATTTAGGAAATCCAAGGGGGACAACATAACCATCTATTATGAGAAGTTCTTCATGATTGTGAATGAGCTAAATACTTATGGAAGAGTTTTCAGTCACTATGAACTAAATGACGAGTTCCTTAGATCTCTCTTTAGAGAGTGGGACACAAAAATCTGTTCCATGAGAGAAGTTGCAAAGCTGGGTGAAACAGCTCCTCACACCCTTTTTGGAAAGTTGCTTTCATATGAGATGTAGCTGGCTGCCAGGAAAGATGAGGAGAACAACAATAAGCCTCGGGCATGGGGCAAGTCTGTGGCATTCAAAGCTAAAGGCTCCAGCAGAAACAGAAGGAAGTCTCCCTCTCCACCAAGGAGATGTAAGACCCCCCCCCCCCCTCCCAGATCCCAAAACACGGCACGAAGGGGGAGTCTTATGCCCGAAACAGCCGCCTTGCGGTAGCATCAGCACACGAGCTAACCTGTACCACAAAACGCCTATTTTGCTGGCTACAACATTACCAATAGAACATGCCAAACTAACCAAATATAATAAGCAAGAGAAGTCAAAATCCACACTAAGTAATAATGTTCAAATACATCAATAAAGGAGAAGCTAAAACATGCTTCTACAGTATATCAGAGTACAACTAATCATTGCCCAAACGGGCTACATCAGAGTATCAAAATACTAACATCAGTAACTGACGGTATCGACGACACCGTCACTTCAGGCCATATCGTCCTGGCCTGGCTATCCTGCTGCGTAGTCTGCGGCTGCTCTACCTGCGGTGTGACCTCCTAAAAAATAAGCGTAGCAACCGTTAGTCGAAACGACTAAGTGGTTTCACATCCGCTCCTCCGGCGAGTCCTCGGCACCGGGCGGGAAAAGGAACATGTGTATAATATATATACTAATCATAAAAGGGTACAAGTAGGTGACAATAAGGTAAGAGTAACAGTATCATAAACTAGCAAATATTGAGAGTAATAGTAGACTAGCAGGTATAAGAAACGACAGGAAAGTAACTTAACTGATAAGAATGCTCATACAAATTTATAAGTTAAGGATCGGGTTGCATAAAAGTAACTCATCATATAAGAGTGCCCATACAAACTTATACGATGAGGATCTTGTTGTGCAATGTTATGAAATACTATGTATGTTATGCAATGACTCACCCATGATCACACCCATGCAATTGCTATGTCGACATAGATTATAGTTCCCACTTTTCGAGCAGGTAGCTAACCTCTCAGACATCAGCCGCCGTGGCCAGAAGGTGATAGTAGAATGGGCACTTCTACTACTAGGCGGGTATCCACACTACTTCACCTAGGCCTCCATACGTCTCAACGCTAAGAACACAACAGCGGAGCCCATGCGTACTATGGCCCAGTGGGAGCCTCGGGTAGATGTGCACCGAGGACCAAGCCCCGAACTGGCCTTGTGTGACCCGAAAGGAGCCTCAGAGTGAGCACGAGGACCAAGCACAACCACTCACCTGGCACGGAAGGAACCCCAGGACGTGAACACCGAGGAACAAGCCCAACCGCCAAAGTTTAACTTTCGACTCCCGTCAGTGTGACGACTGGCGAGCCCGTAGACCTGTCACACTATCCTTAACCCAGGATTACGACACCGCTTGTCGACTCACACCACATGCAAATTCCATATTATCGTGGCATGGAAGGAGCCTCGGAAGTAAGGCACGAGGACCAAGCCCAACCATCCACCTGGCACGGAAGGAGCCCCGGGACGTGAACACCAAGGACCAAGCCCAACCGTCTGTTTGCCTCATCTCAAGCTATCCAGGCTTGCGCCTGTCAACACGCACTTACAACCTTTCACAATACTACCCGTAGGGAGACAACGCTCTAAGTATTGGACTACTAAACTCATTCCATTGGTCAAACATACTCTTGGCCATAATTTATTCTTCCACATGACTTTCCAAATGATCCAACATAATACATATATGATGCGCATGTAATAATCTATCAATTTCTATCAAGTCATTCCGTTCAAGTAAACGTGCATCACAATTCGATTGTAAGAAATCTATTTCCAACATGATATAACAATATATGCATCTAAAACAACTTACCAAATTCTATCAAGTCAATTCTTTCAATAAAGCTTGCTTCACAATTAGTTGTATGAAATCTGACTAACAAGATTCATCATTCATAGCATTACAGTGGTTAAACATGAAATATTTTATCAAAACCTCAAGCTATTTTGCAGCATCGATTTCACCAAACCCAAATCTGTATTATATAAAAACCTAGAATTTTAAGTGCAGATTAATCTGGACAGCAACTTCGACCGGAGATTCCCGAGGCTACGGGAATCCGGTGAAGGCGTGTAACCCCTCGATGGAAAGGTTTTTCCATGGGCTACAACTTTTGTATTCAGACCTCAATGCAGATTTTAAATTATCCTATTTGAAATCTAACTTGAAGCCCGCTGCGTACAGAACACAATTTATGCATGCAGGATTTATCGAACAACATTTTCGTTCAGACTTTCCCGTGGCTACAACATCGCCTGAAGTCATGCAGCCACTTGTTGGAAAGGATTTTCAAGGGCTTCAACTTTCGTGTTTAGCCGAAAGCCCAGATCTGGCCATGTCACACCTAAAAATGGCCACGAAGTTCGCTGCGCGCAGAACTCAGATTCTGCACGCATCTTAAGGCGAAATGAACGACATCGGTTCATCTTCCTCCTCCCGGCGATCTTCCCAAATCATTCCAGAAAACCTCCTCCCTTATTCAACCTCAAGAGCCCAATACTCTTCACGAAACCATCCCCTATCATCACATAAAAGAAGGGAGTGGTTGAAGAGATCTAAAACCTAGGACACAAGCCCTAGCATGACCTTTCTTAGAAAACTCCTCCTCTCCATCAAGACTCTCTTGAGTCGATGTCTCATCTAGGAAAATAACTATAGATCTAGCACCAAGGGAGAGGGTAGGAAACTCACCTCATTTCCAGCGGTTCCATTTCCGGCCATAGATATTGTGATTCTTCACGGCGGCATCCTCTCCTTCGCGGCGTTGGCGGATTTTCTTCCCTAGATCTTCCTCCAGCAAACTCTCCTTCTCCACAGTAAAATACGGCTGGGAAGAAGAGTGAAATCGCTATGGTTTTCCACTGTTCCTTATATATGTATAATGTGACACGGGTAGGGACACGCTCGTGTCCTTACCCGTGTCCCGCTCAAGCGAAGCGTTACAGGCGATTACGACGCCGATTCGATACTCGACACGACGAAACACGCCCTGGTCACGCCCATGGTCACGCCCGTGACAACGGGCGTGACGTCCATCATCGACAGAAATCCATCGAACTTAACTAAAATCGTCGAACGGAGAACACGCCCAGGTCACGCCCATGATGACGCCCATGGTCACGCCCGTGACATGGGCCGTGTAACCCTCTCACTCGAGAACCAGCCGCCTACTCGAGTACCTTAATCACCTACTCGAGTATCTTAAGTCACGCCCCTGGGTCACGCCCGTGACCCAGGGCGTGTAACCTACTTTACTCGAGTACTTTGAAAACTACTCGAGTAACCTCGGCAGCTACTCGAGTACCTTCAGTCACGCCCCTGGGTCACGCCCGTGACCCAGGGCGTGTAACCCATTTTACTCGAGTACTTTGAAAACTACTCGAGTAACCTTGGCAGCTACTCGAGTACTTTCAGTCACGCCCCTAGGTCATGCCCGTGACCCAGGGCGTGTAACCTGCTCTGGACTAACTTCTCCAGTTCACAAGTGCCGCCCTTTTCCTCCACTTTCCTGAAATCTAGCCTGCCCTCCGGACTCAAAACTCGCATGGGGGCCTAGCGCGAATCGGGACGTTACAAATCCAATAAACAAAATAAAATATTTCATCCCTGAAATCAGGCTAGGGCTATGGGGAAGACAAGCATACAGAGAATAAATATGCCTTTAAACAAAATTACCTGGAGGAAATAATCCCCTGTAGCGTTTTTGCATCAAGTCCACCGGCTCCCAGGTAAACTCCTCCTTCCCATGATTGGACCATTGAGCTTCACCAAGGGAACACTTTTGCGGCGCAATGTTCTGGTCTCGTTGTCAACAATCCGTACCGGCTCTAGTCGCACAGACCTATCCAACGCCACGACAACATCAGTAGTGGGAATATATTGATCGGGCCGCAACAACGGCTTTCGAAGCGACGACACATGGAACATGTCATGGAGATTCTCTAGTTCTGGTGGTAACTCCAACCGATAGGCCAACGGGCCAATCCTTTCCAGTATAGTATAAGGCCCAACATATCTCGGGCTAAGCTTTTTCGCCCTACGCACCCGCGACACTCCATGCATCGGCCGATTCTTGAGGAACACTTTATCACCCACTTGGAAGTCCACCATCCGGTGCTTTGCATTGTAATACTTTGCCTGCCGACTTTGAGCCTCCAACATGCGATCCCGTATCAATCTGACCGCTACATCAGTATCATCTATATACTCATTTCCTAATGTCTTCGGATCTTTATCCTGCACCCATGACAAGGGGGTCATGCAACATCTTCCGTAAAGGGCTTCATGGGGCGCCATGTCGATGCTCGCCTGATGGCTATTATTATAGGAGACTTCCACTAGTGGCAAGAGTCTTTCCCACGGCTCACCCCTATCGAACTCACAAAATCTCAAAAGATCTTCCAATGTCCTAATGGTCCTTTCAGACTGCTCGTCCGACTGAGGATGAAATGCGGTGCTGAAGGTAAGGCGTGAGCCCAAATACCCCTGTACTGCCTTCCACTCCTTGGAAGTAAAGCGACCGTCACGGTCAGAAACGATCGTATTAGGCACGCCGTGATATCGTACAAACTGCTCCACGAAGAGGCGTACCAAGACGTCCACGTGAGACACTTTCTTCATGGGAATGAACCGGGATACTTTTGTCAGCCAATCAACAATAACCCACACTGAATCATTCCCGGAGAGTGAGCGAGGTAACCCATGGACAAAGTCCATGGAGATATCCTCGAACTTCCATTCGGGGATGGGCAATGACTACAACAAACCACCGGGACACCTGTATTCAGCCTTCACTCTTTGACAGGATTCACAATGAGTAACACAATACCCGACATCCTTCTTCATTCCCGGCCAACACATGGTCTTCCGCAAACCGGCATACATCATAGCAATTCCCGGGTGGACTGAATATTGAGAACTATGTGCCTCTCTCAAAATATCCTCCCGAATGTTTCTGCCCTTGGGAATGTAGAGCCGGCCGCGAAAGCAAACGAGTCCGTCTTTGAGTGTATACTCGTCGGTAGTTCTTTCTTCAATTGATTTAATTTCCGGAGCCAAAGCCGCATTCATTCCTTGCTCCACCCGAATCCGGTCCCGAATATCACAAATTATGCTCATGCTTGCCAAAACTTCTGTATACTCTGTCGAAGGAGCCTTGAATATCAAGGTAATATCCATCTCTTTGATCATCCGAGCCAACTCCATGCTCATCAACCGAGACTCTGGGCTAGAGCCTGGCACTTTTCTACTCAACGCATCAGCCACCGAGTTCTCCTTTCCAGTGTGGTAGTTCATGGTAAACTCATAGTCGTATAGAAATTCTAACCACTGTCGTTGCCTTAAGTTCAGCTCCTTCTGTGTATGAACATATTTCAAGTTTTTATGATCTGAAAAGTTCTCGTAGTGGACGCCGTATAGATAGTGCCTCCAAACCTTCAAGGCGAACACCACTGCTCACAACTCAAAATCGTGAACCGGGTAATTAATTTCATGCTTCTTCAGTTGCCTCGAAGCATAAGCAATCACATGCCCGTGCCTCATCAATACCGCTCCCATCCTTTGATATGACGCGTCCGTGTAAACTTGCAATCCTTCCTTCCCAGATGGAAGTGTAAGGATGGGGGCGGAGGTAATTCTATCCTTCAACTCTTGAAATGCCACTTCACATTGAGGTGTCCACACAAACGACACACCCTTCTTCGTCAAAAAAGTAAGAGGAAGGGCAATCTTGGAGAATCCTTTCACGAACTTGCGGTAGTACCCAGCAAGTCCAAGAAAGCTTCATACATCGGCCGCCGAATTCAAGGGTGACCATTCCTTCACGGAACGCACCTTGGCCGGATCCACCGCTAGTCCAGCTCCATTGATTACATGGCCTAAGAAGGCAACCTCTTTGATCCAAAATTCGCATTTGCTGAACATGGCGAACAAAGTGTGCTCTTTTAATTTCTTCAGAACAAAGTCCAGGTGCTCGGTATGTTCCTCCTCCATCTTTGCGTAGACCAGTATATCATCGATGAAGACGATGACGAAGACATCCAAATAGGGTTCGAATACCTTGTTCATCAGGCTCATGAAAGCCGAAGGGACATTTGTGAGCCCAAACGGCATTACCGTGAACTCATACAACCCATATCTTGAATTGAAGGCCGTCTTCTGGATGTCCTCCTCCTGTATCCTCAATTGATAGTATCCCGAGCGCAAGTCCAGCTCAGAAAACCAATGCGCTCCCACTAGTTGATCGAACAACTAGTCGATCTGAGGTAGCGGATAAGTGTTCTGCACCGTCAGCCGGTTGAGTTCCCAATAGTCTATACACAAGCGCAGGGTTCCGTCCTTCTTCTTCACAAATAATACAGGGGCTCCCCAGGGTGACGAACTGGGGCGAACGAATCCTGACTCCACCAATTCTTGCAATTGAACTCTAAACTTCGCAAGTTCCTTCGGGGCCATTCGGTAAGGGCCCTTGGATACAGGCTTGGCACCCGGTACTAGGTTAATCTGGAAATCGACTTCTCTATGAGGGGGTAACCCTGGTATTTTCTCTGGAAACACCTCGAGGAAATCCCGCACTACCCGAACATCCTTTACCTCCAATGCTACCTCCTTCAACTCAAACCAGACCATGAAGACCTCATCCCCTTTCATATGGGCCTTTACAGCCTGAACTGAAGATAAGAGCATACGGGGTGCGAAATTAATACCTTGGAATATAACCTCGGTGTCCCCATGTCTCAAATAGATCTTCTTCTCCGCGCAGTCGATCCTCGCGAAGTGCCAATTCAACCACGCCATGCCCAAAATGATGTCGAAATCCGGCATCTTTAGGACCGTGGCAGGCGTATCGAAAGCCCTTCCTTCAATAAACATGTCAAACTCGCACTTGGCGGTAGCGATCATCTCCGAGCCGTCCGAGAGGCGCACTCGTCGGGCTATTCTAGAAAAGTATTGTATGCCCTCCATACCTTTAATGAAATCTTCGGACACGAAAGAGTGTGAGGCACCGGTATCGAACAGCGCATAGGCCGTCTTCCCAACGATTACCACGGTGCCTAAGTACCAGTAACCAGACTCAACCACTAGGTATCTAGTATATCCTAAATAGTTTAAATTAAACGACGAAAGTTGATAAGGTTAACTACACATAGCAGCTATAACATCCTGGGGATTCCGCTCTTGCGCCATGTCCAGCGCATATACCTGATCCCGGACCGGGCCGGGGTTTCCTCTTGGCGGTCCTCGTCCTCGACCACGCATATGTCCCCGTCCTCGTGGGGCTGCTGGAGGGAGAGCAGGAGGGAGAGCAGGAGGGAGAGTAGGAGGGACGTTCCCATACAGCTGTGGGCAGTAGCGTCTAATGTGGACCGGTTGATTGCACTCGAAACACACCCACCCACGACGCCCCCAGGTTGCCGGAATTGCTGAGGCTGTGGTGGTGGAGGCAGCGTCGCCGGTTGCTGGACTGGGTGCTCCACTCTATAGTTTCGGTGGAAACGCCATCTACCCCTCTGATATCCCCTTCCTCCTCTACGGTCCTGTCTCCTCCTGTTGCTCGGTCCAGCCTCCATAACGTCTTCTGCAGGCCTCTTGCAACTACTCAAGTGATCCGCCTCCAACCTCTTCGTCATGTCAATAATCTCCGCCAAACTTCCATCCGCTATAAACAAAAGGGACTGCCTTCGGGGATCTCGCAGCCCTTTGTAGAAACATTTGGCATAACCTCTATCGTCCAGCTCGTAAGAGTTCGCAGACCTTGCGAGATGCTGGAATTCCCACTGGTATTCCGTAACTAAGTTTGATCCCTGCTTCAGTAGTAGAAACCTCTGCTTAAGCTCATCTCGGGCCGAAGTAGGAATGAAGTGCTCGAAGAAAACACCCAAAAATTCGCTCCAACTTATCTCTGTATAGACTTGGCCATGGAAGGTAGAGCCCATAAGGGACTTCCACCACCTCTAAGCAAGTAACTCTAAGACGGACACTGCCAATGACACGGCCATGTTGGCTGGGCAACAGATACCAGCCAATAGCTCTTCTACTATATCGAGCCATTCCTCCGTACATACGGCTGACTCCGTCCCATGATAGAGTGGATGGGAAAGAGCCCGAAAGGTGCTCAGCCAGTTATAGCCCGGGGCCTGTTGTTGCAACGGAGGCTGTTGCGCCTTAAAAGCATCAAGAATGGCGGTGAGCGTCTACCCCAACTCAGACTGTTGGAACTGAGTGGGTATGGGAGGGGTAGGAGTACCCCCCCCCCCCCCCCCCATCGACTCAACATATAGTGGAACCTACACGTACACGACAAATTTGTGGTCAGGTTGGCTAAACTTAAGGGCAAAGTTGGACAAACTTAATGTGAATTACATATGGGCACACCACTGCTTCCGCTAAGTCAGTTTGTCCCCAAGCTGACTAATTGAACGGGGGTGGCACCATTGTTGAATGACTTCTTAGTTGAGGATCGTGGCAAGCTGATACCATTTGTAAGACCCCCCCCCCCCCCTCCCGGATCCCAAAACACGGCAGGAAGTGGGAGTCTTATGCCCGAAACAGCCACCTTGCGGTAGCATTAACACACGGGCTAACCTGTACCACAAGACGCCTATTCCGCCGGCTACAACAATACCAATAGAACATGCCAACCTAACCAAATATAATAAGCAAGAGAAGTGAAAATCTACACTAAGTAATAATATCCAAATACATCAATAAAGGAGAAGCAAAAACATGCGTCTACATTATATCAGAGTACAGTTAATCATTGCCCAAACGGGCTACATCAGAGTATCAAAATACTAACATCAGTAACTGACGGTATCGACGGCACCGTCACTTCAGGCCCTATCGTCCTGGCCTGGCTGTCCTGCTGCGTAGTCTGCGGCTGCTCTACCTGTGGCGTGACCTCCTAAAAAAGAAGCATAGCAACCGTTAGTCGAAACGACTAAGTGGTTTCACATCCGCTCCCCCGGCGACTCCTCAGCACCGGGCGGGATAAGGAACATGTGTACAATATATGTACTAAGCATAAAAGGGTACAAGCAGGTGACAATAAGGTAAGAGTAATAGTATCATAAACTAGCAAATATTGAGAGTAATAGAAGACTAGCAGGTATAAGAAACGAAAGGAAAGTAACTTAACTTATAAGAATGCACATACAAACTTATAAGTTAAGGATCGGGTTGCATAAAAGTAACTCATCGTATAAGAGTGGCCATAAAAACTTATACGATGAGGATCTTGTTGTGCAATGTTATGAAATGCTATGAATGCTATGCAATGACTCACCCATGATCACACCCATGCAATTGCTATGTCGACACAGACGATAGTTCCCACTTTTCGAGCAGGTAGCTAACCTCTCAGGCATCAGCCGCCGTGGCCAGGCAGTGACAGTAGAACGGACACTTCTACTACTATGCGGGTATCCACACTACTTCACCTAGGCCTCCGTACGCCTCAACGCTAAGAACACAACAGCGGAGCCCATGCGTACTATGGCCCAGCGGGAGCCTTGGGTAGATGTGCATCGAGGACCAAGCCCCAAACTGGCCTTGTGTGACCCGGAAGGAGACTCGGAGTGAGCACGAGGACCAAGCCCAACCATTCACCTGGCACGGAATTAGCCCCGGGACGTGAACACCGAGGACCAAGCCCAACCGCCCAAAGTCTAACTATCGACTCCCGTCGGTGTGACGACTGGCGAGCCCGTAGACCTGCCACACTATCTTTAACCCAGGATTACGACACCGCGTGTCGACTCACACCACATGCAAATTCCATATTATCATGGCATGGAAGGAGCCTCAGAAGTAAGGCACGAGGACCAAGCCCAACCATCCACCTGGCACGGAAGGCGCCCCGGGACGTTAACACCGAGGACCAAACCCAACCATCTGTTTGCCTCATCTCAATCTATCCAGGCTTACGGCGGTCAACATGCACTTACAACCTTTCACAATACTACCCGTAGGGAGACAACGCTCTAAGTATTGGACTACTAAACTCATTCCATTGGTCAAACATACTCATGGCCATAATTTATTCTTCCACATGACTTTCCAAATGATCCAACATAATACATATATGATGCGCATATAATAATCTACCAATTTCTATCAAGTCATTCCGTTCAAGTAAACGTGCATCACAATTTGATTGTAAGAAATCTGTTTCCAACATGATATAACAATATATGCATCTAAAACAACTTACCAAATTCTATCAAGTCAATTCTTTCAATAAAGTTTGCTTCACAATTAGTTGTATGAAATCTGACTAACAAGATTCATCATTCATAGCATTACGGTGGTTAATCATGAAATATTTTATCAAAACCTCAAGC
This sequence comes from Platanthera guangdongensis, assembly GCA_039583875.1. Lineage (NCBI taxonomy): Eukaryota > Viridiplantae > Streptophyta > Magnoliopsida > Asparagales > Orchidaceae > Platanthera > Platanthera guangdongensis. The sequence goes on along the minus strand of CM077162.1, from coordinate 134,244,217 downwards.
TATTTTGCAGCATCGATTTCACCAAACCCAAATCCGTATTATATAAAAACCCAGAATTTTAAGTGCAGATTAATCTGGATAGCAAATTCGACCGAAGATTCCTGAGGCTACGAGAATCCGGTGAATGCGTGTAACCCCTCGATGGAAAGGTATTTCCGTGGGCTACAACTTTTGTATTCAGACCTCAACCCAAATTTGAAATTATCCTTTTTGAAATCAGACTTGAAGCCCGCTGCGTACAGAACACAATTTCTGCATGCAGGATTTATCGAACACCATATTCGTTCAAACTTTCCTATGGCTACATACGTCTCCTGAAGTCATGCAGCCACTCGTTGGAAAGGTATTTTCAAGGGCATAAACTTTTATGTTTAGCTGAAATCCCAGATCTGGACATGTCACACCTAAAAATAGCCACGAAATTCGTTGCGTGCAGAACTCAGATTCTGCACGACTCTTAAGGCGGAATGAACGACATCGGTTCATCTTCCTCCTCAAGGAGATCTTCCCAAATCATTCCAGAAAACCTCCTCCCTTATTCAACCTCAAGAGGCAAATACTCTTCACGAAACCATCCCCATCATCATATAGAAGAAGGGAGTGGTTGAAGAGATCTAAAACCTAGGACACAAGCCCTAGCATGGCCTTTCCTAGAAAACTCCACCTCTCCATCAAGACTCTTGAGTCGATGTCTCGCCTAGGAAAATAACTATAGATCTAGCACCAAGGCAGAGGGTAGGAAAATCACCTCATTTCTAACGGTTCCATTTCCGGACATAGATCTTCTGATTCTTCGCGGCGGCATCCTCTCCTTCGCGGCGTTGGCGGATTTTCTTCCCTAGATCTTTCTCCAGCAAACTCTCCTTCTCCACAGAAAAATACGGCTGGGAAGAAGAGTGAAATCGCTAGGGTTTTCCACTGTTCCTTATATATGTATAATGTGACACGGGTAGGGACACGCCCATGTCCTTACCCGTGTCCCGCTCAAGCGAAGCGTTACAGGCGGTTACGACGCCGATTCGATACTCGACACGACGAAAAACGCCCTAGTCACGCACATGACCACGCCCATGGTCACACCCATGATATGGGGCATGTAACCCTCTCACTCGATAACCAGCCGCCTACTTGAGTACCTTAAGCACGCCCCTGACATGGGGCGTGTAACCCACTTTACTCGAGTACTTTGAAAACTACTCGAGTAAACTCGACAGCTACTCGAGTACCTTCAGTCCCGCCCCTGGGTCACGGCTGTAACCCAGGGCGTGTAACCCATTTTACTCGAGTACTTTGAAAACTACTCGAGTAACCTCGGCAGCTACTCGAGTACCTTCAGTCACGCCCCTGGGTCACGCCCGTGACCCAGGGCGTGTAACCTGCTCTGGACTAACTTCTCCAGTTCATAAGTGCCGCCCTTTTTCCTCCACTTTCCTGAACTCTAGCCTGCCCTCCTGACTCAAAACTCGCATGGGGGCCTAGCGCGAATCGGGACGTTACAGGAGAGATGCTGAATCTGAGTCTAGAAAATCAGAGGAAGGCACATCAAACTGTTAATGGTCTGATGAAGACTTTGCTGCCTTCACTAGGCAATTCCAGAAGTTCCTGAAGAAGAAGCATTGGAGACGCAGGACTTCCTCCTCTCATCCTAAGGATGACTACTACAAGGGCAGGAGAAAATCCTCTAAGGAGGACAGGTATGGTTCGAAAACTAGTAAACATGTTTCCTCTAACATGACTTGGTATCATTGTAGAAAACCTGGGCATGTGATATCCAACTGCCGAGTCAAAAGGAAGGAACATTGTGAGAAAAAGGATCACCAGTAAAATAGCAAGAAGGAGAAATCACTCATTGCCAAAAAAGGAAAAGAGATGGACTGGCTCCTCCTCATCAGAATTAGGAGAAGAAGAAGAAGCCTATATTGGGATGTACTCTATTGAAGAAGGAGTTGTTGAAGAAGAATGCATCAAAAGGCTGGCGGCTTTAGAAGAAGAAGCTGAGGAGGTGCATCCTACTGTCAGGATTGAAGACAGGGCCCCTCTATCACAATACGATGGTGATTTAGATGTGGATTCTGAATAAGACAGCTGCTGCCTTCGGCTGATGGCCAGGTCAGATGAAGAAATCGGCCAGGATTATCCTTGTGCAAATAAGGTAAATTCAGTCATTAGCCCTGCATGTTCAGATTATGAATCTGTTCTAGATTCCTGTGCCTCTACAACATGTGATGATGATGGCTCGGGATTTGAGGGAGACATCAATCAATTGATTGTTAATTATGGTGCACTTCTGCAGGATTTTAAGAAGAGCAAGCTCCTGGCCAAACAACAGGCTCAGGAAATTGCCTCTTTAAAGCTTACTTCTTTAGATTCAGCAAAATTACTGGATCTGAAGACTCAATAAGTCAACAAACTGAAGAATGTTATAATCCTTCATATGAGCACCAAAACCTTCAAGAACAATCATATCAGGAATCTTGAGGGAAGGCTCCAAAAGAAGAGTGAACTAGTGGTTAGCTACTCCAAGCCTAGCACAGTATTGCCCTTGATAGACTCATTCTCCTCCCGAAAGGGAAAGAAAGGGTTGGGATTCAAGGGAAAGACAAGAGCTGCTAATCCTAAGGGAATGGGCAAAGCTCAAGTGGATCCACTAGCCTGTAAGGCTCCTATCAAGTTTAATAAAGTACAGTTTTCTTCATATAGCCATGACCATTAGAGTATTTATGGTCACTGGAATAATGCTAAACCATCTTGTGTGGACAAATATGTTCCACAAAATGGCGTCTTTTACAGCAAAGGTGCTAGTGCCCATGAGAAAATACAAATGGCCCATCCTGGACCATTTGTGTTTGGTACTATAGCCACCTCAGTTAAGGATAAAGCTGCAGTCTATTCTCAAATTCCTCTAGCTCACTCTAAGACAAAGGGCAAGGCTGTCAGTATCCAGACCTTGGCATCTCTATGGCCATCAAGAGTATGCTATTTGTAAAGAAAGCTGTTGCTAGAAGGGCTCAAGATATCCCAAGCACTTCCTCTGCCAGACCCACGACTTGTCAAACTGGGGATGGGAAACCATGGAACAGGACTGCTGCTACTCATTCTACACCCAGAGTTGCTATTAACACGACCACTAGACCTGCTCCAAAAAGAAGGTACAACATTCATGAGTGTTGGTGCTCTGGCAAGGTAGGCCACTTTATTGTTGATTGTTGGCACAATCATAGTATGTAGAGAGGAAATGTCAGCTTGCCTGTCAGAAAAGCTGCAGGCAGACATAATTATTTTCATCCTAATAAACACTAAGGACCCAATAAAAATTGGGGTGGTAAGGTTAATTGATTTGTGTTTTGCAGGATAGTCCAAGTGCCCATACCCCTATATAATACCTGGACGGTGGATATTCCAGACACATGATTGGAACAAGGAGCATGCTGAAGGATTATGTTATTGTAAAGAATGGACCAAAGGTCATATTTGGTGGGTCAGAAAAAGGGGTGACTAGAGGTTATGGTAAGATCTCTAATGACATAGTCAATATCACTAGAGTAACCTACGTGGAAGGATTGCAACACAACCTGATAAACATTAGCCAACTATGTGATCTTGGCTATGACATAGTATTCCATAAGGATGTGTGCCAAATTAGGAGGTTATGTGACCAAGAGGTCATCTTAACAGGCGCTAGGAGTGGAAAAGGGTACTATTTAGATTTTCTATGCTCTAGCAAAGACTCACCTGTATGCCTAGTTGCAAATGAAAAAGCCTTTTCCTGTGTCCAATGGCATAATAGGCTAGCCCATCTAAATTATATGACCATAGGCAAGCTATTCAACAAAGAGCTGGTTAGGAATGGGCCTAAGTCTATATGCACTAAGGAGGGTATCTGTTATGCATGCCAAAAGGGCAAACAGACAAAGACCTCCTTCAAGAGCATTGGCTCAAAAGATTCAGTGAGATCCTTATACCTCTTGCATATGGATCTGTTTGGTCCTATGACAATTCAAAGTCTAGGTAGGATAGTCTACACACTTGTGGTTGTTGATGACTTTTCCAGAATTTGCCTGAGTGTTCTTTCTAAGAAAGAAATCTGAAACCCCTAATGTCTTTCAGACATTTGTCAAGCAAATTCAGAATAAATTCAACAGTACTGTGGTTAAAATCAGAAGTGACCATGGGAATGAGTTTCAGTCTGAGTGCATGACAAGGTTCTGTGAAGACCAAGAGATTCATCAAGAATTTTTCACTCCTAGAACACCCCAGTAAAATGGTATTGTTTGAAGGAAAAATAGGACTCTCATAGAGGCTGGTAGAAACTTATTAAGTGACTCATCCCTCCCAGAATACTTCTTGGCTAAGGCAGTTAACATTGCATGATATGTCCTTAATATGGTTTCTATCACCAAGAGCCACAAGAAGACTCCCTGTTAGGTCCATTGACTCCAATGGCCTTGATTTGATGATGTCAAACATGTCAATGAGATAGATATAGTTGTATTTAATGTATGGTTATGTTCATGCATATAGGTTAGTGTTTGTCACAATGATTGGACAGCTAGTTCAAGAGACAATGATAGGTGGACTCAAGCTAGAGCTGGAAACTCATAAAATTGCCTAAGTCCAAAAGCATTGAGTGAGGCAAGCTTACTCAACGTCATTCAGCTAATAGCACTTTGAGAAGGTAGGCAGTCAAAGCTGACAGTATTGCAAAGGTAGAAATTGGGCTAAGTCCAAAAGCATTGAGTGAGCTCGACTCACTCAACGCCATACAACTAGAATCGTTGAGAAAAGGTAGAAATTGGGATAAGTCTTGAAGCGTTTAGTGAGCTCAACTCACTCAATGCCATACAGATAGAAGCGTTGAGATAAGATAGAAATCTAGCTAAGTCTAGAAGCATTGAGTGAGCTCAACTCACTCAATGCCATACAGCTAGAAGCTTTGAGTCAACGTTATTCTGTCATAGCCTTACTATGAAGAGTCCAAAAAATCGACTAAGTCCAGAAGCATTGAGTGAAGCTTCATCACTCAACGTCATGTTGTGTCTGTCAACGCCAAACTTCAGGAAGAAGGAAAGATTGCATAAAATCTACTAAGTCCAGAAGCATTGAGTGAAGCTTCATCACTCAACACTATGCTAAGTCTGTCAACGCCATCTGGCAAAAAGATGAAGAATATGGCTAAGGTAAAAAGCGTTGAGTGAGGGATATACACTCAACGCTCTCAACACCATCAGGAAGAAAGCTGAAGAATATGGCTAAGAGAAAAAACGTTGAATGAGGGATTTACACTCAACGTTCTCAACGTCATAATGCAAAGCTGAAGAAATTTCTAAGTCCAGAATCACTGAGTCTACCATTCGTCGAGCGGAGCTTAGCTTTTGTAGAACAGAGTTCAGAGTTCATCGATCACTGCATTTACCTATAAGAAGGACTCTGCTATCCGAATCTTCGAACGGAGTTCAGATTTTGTCGACCATAGTTTAGAGAATTCGTCGAACACAACCTTCACCTGAAGAAAGAACGGGGCTGAGAGAATTCGTTGATCTTAGCTTCACTGGTTCTTCGAACGGAGCTCAGCTTTCGTCGAGCTGAGCTCGAAGTTCGTTGACCTCAGCCTCTACCTGAAGAAAGAACTAAGCTAAGGGAATTCGTCGATCTCAGCTTCACTGTTTCGTCGAGCTGAGTTTAGATTTCGTCGAGCTAAGCTTGAAGTTTGTCGAATGCAGGATTTCAAAAAGTTGTTGGTTTTGGCTAAGTCTAGAATGATGCTGACTCAGCAAAGTCAACAAGTTAACAAAGTTCTGACTCAATGCAAATCGACATTAACGTTGTCGTCAGTCTACAGTGGATCTCATGTTAATAGTGCTGAGGTTTTAACCACCATTAAAACTGAGACACGTGTCGATCATCTTGCCAATGTGAGGGTATTATAGATAGCAGAAGAGATCTGAAGAATGATTAAGGAATTAATTGGATTAATCTCTGATTAGAAACAAGAAGCGAAGTTTGTCGTATTCATCCTCCATTGTAGCAGGAGCCAAGAACTTCAAGATCAAATCTGAAGGGCTTCTGAGTTTTCTGGTGTAATCAACATTCACTCCAACAGGATTAGAGTAATCCTCTGAGAGAGACGAATCAGCCTAGGCATGCAATAGCTGAAGTTATCTTCCCGATAAAAGCCGAGCCAAAATCTGAAGATCAATTTGTTAGATCAAAGAGGAAGAAACGGCTGAAATCTGCTCAGTCCAGATCAGGAAATATTCCTGAAGAAGAAGAAGATTCATTTCCTAGTGAATTCCAGAACAAGTCCGGCATCATTTTAAGATCTATGTGTCATCTTGTTGCTATGAAGAAGAAGTTAGGGCTGATATCTGCTCAGTCCAGGTAGACAGACACAGAGAATTTTCTCTAGTTTTTGTAATTCATAATCATTTTTATTTCTTGTAAGATTCATTCTGAATCTAAGTGGTAAGGCTAAGGCATGAGTTGTAAGCCTGTGTTATAAAGTCTAAGGTAGGGAAGGAGTTGCCTGAGTTGTAGATGTGTGGATTCACACTGAGGTAGGTCAGAATTGCCTAAGCTGTAGGAGTGTGGAGTCACTCTAAGGTAGAGTTCTTGGGAAGAACTTGAGTTGTAGGATCTTGGTGATCTGAGTGGTAGGGCTTGTGCCTGAGTTGTAGGGGTCGATTGGGTTCTGAGCTGTAAGATCTGAGGATCTGAGAAAGGTAGAAGGAAGTTTGGCCACATCTAGTATACTGCTAGATAGGCAAAGTGGGAAAGTGGATGTACCCAATAATTGGGGAACCACTATAAATTTTGTGTACTGTGATGTGCTGGTATTGATTGTTGTGTTGTGTTTTTAATCGATTAGTTGCCTAAGTTTTTGGAATTTGACCTATTCACCCCCCCCCCCCCCCCCTCGCCCCGTTAGGCGATTAGTTATTCTTAAAATCAAAACTTTCAAGTGGTATCAGAGGGAGGTTGCTCAAGATAGACTTAACCGTCTGAGTTAGTCTCCAGGGCAGCTATCAGAAGTCCAAGATGAGTTCAGGTGAGAATTATAAAGAACTTGGATCCATGAAACTTCCTCTTTGCAGGAAGGAGACCTTTGGAATCTAGAAGGAAAGTGTCAGACTATTCATAGAAGCATCTGATCCTAGGATATACATTACAGTATAGGAAGGCCCTTTATCCCAAATAAGACATCAGTTATTGATGCAAATTTGAAGACTCCAAAGCTGTATTCTGAGATGACTAAAGATAAAATCGTCTTAGCTACAATGGATAAGATGGCACAAAACATTATTGTTAGTGTCATAGATGACTCAACTTTTCAAAACCTAGTCCACTGTAAGACAGCTAAGGAGATTTGGGACACACTAGTTGTCTACATGGAGGGGTCTGAAGAAGTAAGGAAGGACAGAAAGTTTATTCTCAATCAGGAGTATGAACGCTTCAGGCAGGACAAGTCAGATGGCATTGTTGAGTGTTATAAGAAGTTTTTCAGAATTGTGAATAAGCTGAAGACATATGGAAGAGTCTTCAGCACTTATGAATGAAATGACAAGTTCCTCAGGTCTTTAACTAAAGATTTGGACACAAAAATCTGTGCCATCAGAGAAGTAGCTAGACTTACAGACACTCCACCATCAACCCCGTTTGGAAAGCTGTTGTCATATGAAATGCAGCAGACTGATAGAAAGGAGGAGGAGAAAATCAGCAAGCCTACAGTCAAAGATAAGTCAGTGGCCTTCGAAGCTAAATCCATAAGGAAGAGTAGGAGAAAGACTCCTTCTCCTCCAAGGAGAGTTGCTGATTCTGAGTCAAAAAGCTCAGATACCAGCATATCAGACTGTCATATTTCTGATGAAGACTTTGCTGCCTTTTCTAGGTAATTTCAAAAATTTATGAAGTAGAAGAACTGGAGGAGCAGGCCATCCTCTTCTTCTCATCCCAAGGAAGATTACTACAAGGGCGAGAAGAAATATTCTAAAGAGGACATGTATGGATCTAATCCTAGGATACATACTTCTTTTTAAATTGTGTGTTATTGTTGTAGCAAGCCAGGGCATGTCATAGCCGACTACGCTATCAAAAGAAAGGATGCTGGTGGAAAGAAGGAACATCAACAGAAGGGCAAGAAGGAGAAGTTCTTTATTGGAAAGAAGCAAAAGAGTTGGACCGACTCCTCATCATCAGAGTCAGAAGAGGAAGGTAAAGTTAAAGCCCTCATTGAGCTATTTACTGCTGAAGAAGACTCTATTGAAGCAGACTTATTATAGATGCTGGCTTCAATTATTGGAGAAGCTGATGATGCTACCAGATCTGAAAAAGGAGAAGAAGTCAGCCATTGCCTTGGGCTGATGGCTTTGACTAAGGAAGGACCTAGCCAAGAGCAGCCTAACCCTAGTAAGGTATATTCTACACCTTCAGTGTCATATTATGTAACTGCTTCAGAATCAGAAGCATCTGCATCAAGAGATGAATATGGTTATAAATCTGAAGGAGATGCCAATCAATTGATTGATGATTATGGTGAACTCCTGCAAGAACTGAAGAGAAGTAGGCTCCTAGCCAAAACAATAGGCTGAGGAGATTACCTCTCTGAAGCTGGCTATTTTAGACTCAGCAAACATACTGAAACTAAAGGTACAAGAAGTCAGCAAGCTGAAAAACATCACTGTCATTCAGATGGACACAATCACCTTCAAAAACAACCACATTAGGAATCTTGAAGGTAAACTCCAAAAGGAGAAGGAGCTAGTGTCTAAGTTCTCAAAGTCATGTTCAGTATTGCCTTTTATTGACTCCTTCTCCTCCCAAAAGGGTAAGAAGGGGTTATGCTTCAGAGGGATAACTAGAGCTACGTATTCCAAAATGAAGGGCAATGCTCCAGTGCAGCCACTAGCCTGCAAGCCTTCAAGTCCTTTTCGGAAAATGGAGCTACCAACTAACAGGTATGACCATGACAACATTCATGGTCATTGGGAGTATGGTGTTAGGAATGGCAAGGGTGCTAGTGCCTATAAGGCAGCCCATGAAGAAATCCAAATGGCCCATCCTAGACTATTTGTGTTTGTTAGACCAGCCCCAACACTCAAAAAAAAGGCAGCAGCCCATTCTCAAAGTCAGACTGTCCACAATCAAACTAAAGGAAAGTCTGTCAGCACACCAGACTTGGGTATATCTGAAGCTCTCAGGAGCTTGCACTCTGAAAAGAAGGCATCTGCTAATAGGGTCCAAGATATACCTAGTACCTCTATTGCCAGACAAATCCCAAATCAGGCTGTGGTTAGAAGACTTAAGAAAAAGGCTGTTGTACCTGCTGAAATGAGAGCTGCAGACTGCTGTGCAGTAAAGCCAGCCCTCAAAAGAAGGTACAACATTTATGAGTGCTGCTATTGTGGCAAAGTGGGACACTATGCTATTAATTGCTGGCAGAATAAGAGTGTCCATTGAGATAATGCCAGCTTACCAGTCAGAAGAGCTGCAGGTAGGCATTTTCAATTTCAGTCTAACCTGCACCTAGGACCCAATAAGAATTGGGGTCCTAAGGAAAGATGATCTATTTTTGCAGGTGAATCCAAGTGTCTATACCCCTATATGGTACTTAAACAGTGATTATTTCAGGCATATGAATGGAACAAGTAGCATGCTGAAGGAGTACACTCTATTTGAAAATGGACCCAAAGTCATCTTTGGTGGTTCAGAAAGAGGAGTAACCAAAGGGTTTGGTAAGATATCTAATGGCATAATCATTATCACACAAGTAGCTTATGTGAAAGGTTTGCAACATAACCTGATAAGCATATGCCAACTTTGTGATCTTGGCTATTGCATTTGTTTCCTCAAGGATGAGTGCCAAATTAGGAGGTCAAGTGACCAAGGGGTCATCTTGATAGGAACTAGGAGAGGAAATGTGTATTGTCTCAATTTTGTTTGTGAGAGTAAGGATTCTTCTACATGCCTAGTTACAGATGAGAAAGATTCAAATTGTGTCCAATGGCACAAGAGGCTAGCTCATCTGAATTATAAGACCATAGGCAAACTCTTTAGTGAAGAGTTAGTGAGAAATGGTCTTAAGGTGAAGTGCATCAAGGAGGGTATCTGCTCACCATGCCAAAAGGGCAAGCAGACCAGGACCTCCTTTCAGAGCCTTGATACCAAAGACTCAGTGAGGTACTTATATCTCCTGCATTTGGATCTTTTTGGTCCTCTGCCAATTCATAGTCTATGTAGGAAAGTCTGCACCCTTGTTGTTGTTGATGACTTTTCCAGATTTGTCTGGGTGCTCTTTCTAAGGAAGAAATATGAAACCATGATGTCTTCCAGACATTTGTTAGGAAAATTTAGAATGAACTTAACAGTACTGTGGTCAAAATCAGAAGTGACCATGAGACTGAGTTTCAGTCTGAATGTATGATAAGATTCTGTGAAGAGCTTGGGATTCATCAAGAGTTCTCCTCTCCTAAAACACCCCAGCAAAATGGGATTGTTGAGAGAAAAATGAAACTCTCATAAAGGCTGGTAGAACCATGTTAAGTGACATATTTCTCCCAGAATATTTTTGGGCTGAGGCAGTGAACACTGTATGTCATATCCTTAACAGTGCTCCCATCACCTAAAGCCACAAGAAGACTTCCTATGAGATTCTGAAAGGCAGAAAACTGAACTTATCCTACTTCAAGATTTTTGGTAGCAAGTGTTATGTTCTAAACAATGGTAAGTCGTATGTGACTATATTTGCTGCCAAGCCCCAAGAAGGAATATTTGTTGGGTACAATAACAATAGTAGGGCATATAGGATCTATAACTTGACTACTCAAGTTGTAGAAGAATCAGTACATGTTGTATTTGATGAGTGAAAGCTAATTAAATATGAGCTGCCAAGCACCTCTTCTAGTTCTACAGGTTTAAAGGATGTGATGGACAAGCTTACCATCATCGAAATGGATCCAGCATGACAAGATAAGGAAGAAGATGGGTGTTGTCCAGGGGGAGCTCAAGACTCACAAGCTGAGGATGAAGAACAGTCAGTTGAAGAAAATGAATGTCAGCCAGTTGAGAACAATGTAGAACAGCTAGCTGAAGCAAGAATGCCTCCAGCTGTGAGACATTTGAGGGACCATCCAGCACACCAAATCATTGGTGATGTAAGACATGGTGTCCAGACAAGGAGCAAGAGCATCAACACAGCTCTATGTTCAAGCTTCCTATCATAAGTAGAGCCCAAGAAGCTTGAAGAGGCTATCAAAGATTCTTACTGGATTGAAGCTATGCAGGAAAAGATGAATCAGTTCAAAAGATGTAGGGTCTGGGAGCTTGTTCCCAGACCAAAGGGATATAATTTCATAGGAACAAAATGGATCTACAGGAACAAGCTAGATGAGAATGACATTATTGTCAAAAATAAAGCCAGATTGGTGGCAAAAAGCTACAGGCAAGAAGAAGGAATAGATTTTGAACAAACATTTGCCCCAGTAGCAAGGCTGGAAGTGATGAGTCGTAAATATACCTAATTTTATGTACATTACTTAAGTCGTTTTATTTAATTTTTGTCATTTCTACTTGTTTTTATTCAATAAAATGCTCCTATTTTTGTAAATATTATACTAACTTGCTTTATTTTATTTTTCAGTGAAAAAAGTCAAAATCTGCAAAAAAATGACATGTCACGCCCGTGACATATTGGTCACGCCCGTGACCAGGGCGTGACAGCTCAAAATCCCGAAAAGAAGCCAATGTTGAAGATAAAAGCCTGACACGCCCGTGTTCCATAATTCGACACGCCCGTGTCAATCTGACACGGGGCGTGACCCAGCCGTGTCCATCCCGCTTGATAATTTCAACTCAACTTTCGTCGACCCAAGAGGGACACGCCCGTGTCCGATGTGCGCCACGCCCGTGTCCGCCCCGACAAACTGCCGCCGGCGAATCCCGAAGTCAACATCGCCTTAAAGCGCCGAATGACACGCCCACCGTCACGCCCGTGACCCTGGGGCGTGACCGCCGCGTTTTCGGCCGGAGAGTCAAATCGCCCTCAAATCCGTCAGGTCGCCGAATCCCGCGGTAAATAGTGCTGACACGCCCCCCGACACGCCCGTGTCGGAGGGCGTGTACTTGGAAATTTTTGCCTATAAAAAGGCAGCTGCTGTATGAGTTAAGGGTTCCCAAAATCCGAACCATTTTGATGTATTAGGGCTGCTGTTGGAGTTGCTTTAGTGCTATGTAAGGATCCCCCTCCCTCTCCTTTTTAAGTTTGTATGTTTGAACTCTTGTAATCACCTTTCTTTTATAATAAAATCGTTATTATTTCATCTTACATGCTTTGAAATTTCTCCAAATAGCCTCCTTTTCATCAATCTTATATACTTTCATTGTTATTTTCATAATGCGTGTGTGTGTGTATGAGCTTAAAATTGCAAAAATTATGTTTTAAAACGCAAATGTTCATGTTTTATTTTCAATTATAACAAAATTCATAGCCGTTATTATGGCCGTTTTCATTCTCAAACTCTTTAAATTTGGATAGACTTAGGATTTTCATACTTCAAAATGCGCTTTTATGAACTTGTAAAACATTAAAAAAGGGTAGTTTTCATTCCTCTTAACTTAGCTTTTACTTTGTCTTAACTATAAAACTACTGCTTCTTTTTAGCTTACTCCCTCTTTTTAAACCATTTTTCAAGGCTATAGTAATGTATAAATTGTCATTTTTTATTTTTCATAAACTTGCATTTTAAGTAGTTACAAAAAATATTTTCGCTCGAACAATTTTTATTTTCACTTTTTTAGCATTTCTATCAAAATCTAACGGTAAAAATGTAACCGTTTTAATTTTTCGGGCACTTGCCTTTCTCACTTTAATTTGAAAACTTTTTGCTCAAACAATTCTTATTTTGCCTTTTTATGCATTTCTACTGCATTCCAGCGGTAGAAATGCAGTCATTTTAATTTTTCGATAACTTTGATTTTTGCAATTATTTTAGCACGAGTGTGTGCGTGTATGAGATATTTTTCAGCTCCTAAGTTAAATTATGCAAGTGTGTGTGTGTGTGTTTATTTATGTCGAGTGCGTGAGTAGTTCTATTCAAGTAGAGTGCGTGTGTTGTTTTTATTTTTCCGCCTACTCATTTGAGTTAATTGGCTGGATTCTATTCAAGTAGAGTGCGTGTGTTGTTTTCATTTTTCCGCCTACTCATTTGAGTTAATTGGCTGGATTCTATTCAAGTAGAGTGCGTGTGTTGTTTTTATTTTTCCGCCTACTCATTTGAGTTAAATGGCCGGTCTGTATTTTCAGTCCTACTCGTTTGAGTAGGACTTGTAATTTTCAATCTTTATTTTTGTTTTTCCGCCTACTCACTTGAGTTAAATGGCTGGATTTGATTTTCCGCCTACTCGCTAGGAGTTTAATGGTCGGACTTTATTTTAATGTAAATATTTAAGAAAGCCCTGTAATCGCATTTATTTTCTCCTGCTCGTTTGAGTAGGACTCGCTTTCATTTCAGTCCTACTCGTTTGAGTAGGACTTGCAATTTTCAGCTTTAATTTTCCGCCCCCACTCGTTTGAGTGGGACTTGCAAATTTCAATTATGCACTTTTCAGCTTTTATTTCCCGCCCCCACTCGTTTGAGTGGGACCTGCAAATGTCAATTATTCAATTTTCTCTTATGTGTAAATTAGTTTTATTTCTTCCTTTTATATGTTTGAATGAGTGCGGGTGTGTTTATTTGTAATAACTTTTCTAAAATTAGGTTATTTTGCTTTTCTTCTTATTTTCTTTATAACCTTTCAGCGAATAGTTTAGGACGCTCGCACAACCAATCATATAAGCTATCCCCATTCCGATGAGTGGCTAATTGCTTTTAGCCCTCGGTATCGAAGAGCTTTGGGATCTAAAATGTTTTAAATAACCAAATGTCTAATTTTTCAATTTAATTAAAAACTTAAGGTTTACCCCGGGTTAACGACGCGTAGACCCACATATCGATGTATGGGCTCTATTTCCGTTATCCATACGCTAGCTAGCCGAGAGGCCGTGCATATGGACAGATCACCCCTGGGTAGATAGAGTTCCGCACTAACCCTCGAGAGAGGAGGCGCGCTAACTCTACCGGATTGGGTTCCCCACCCAATAGCGGGGTTCTTAGCATACTGCGGGCATTAAGGGGAATCCTTCGTCGGACGAGAGCCCGGTCGAATAGCCTTAATGTCTAGGTGAGCGATATTCCTAGAGATAGGTGAGCTCATTATTTTGAACCTCCACGGCCAAGTTTCCGCATTAATTAAATTGAAACTTTAGATATCTAGTTATTCAAATCTATTTTTAATCCTAACGCAATTCGATACCGGGAGTTATCTCTTCATCGACTACTTTCTTAAAATCTATTTTCGTTCTTATTTTACTTAAAACCCTCAACTTCTATTTCGGTAAAATAATAGTGTTTTCGGAGGAGTAGGGGTAATCAACCCGTTCCCGGGAATAATACGACCTCGGTATTCTCCCGAATATCGAGTACTACTTGCGATAGGTGCACTTGCCTACCCTAGCAAGCCCGCGGCGATCGACTCACCGAACCAACCACAGTAAGAGTCTGTTCGCGGGCCAATCAAGTTTTTGGCGCCGTTGCCGGGGAATTCTCTTCGAGTTGTTATTCCGAATCCGAACTCTATTACTTTTACTTTTATTTCTAAAAACTAACAAAAAAAATTAAAAAACTTTTCTTCAAAATCCGAAAAAAAAAAAAGAGAGTTAATTTTTCTACTTTTCATTCGGGTGTATGACCCGTGGACAGCCTTCGAAGTCCGAAAATTTGGATTTCGATCCTGAGATCGAACGCTCTCTTGCGCGTATTCGGTCTCAACGCCGAAATCCCTCTTTGGATCCCGCAGAATCCATCGGAGAACCCTCTGCCGTTCCTATGGCTGACCCCAATCCGAACGTGGCCCTCGAGCGTACAATGTCATATTACGCCCGGCCAAATTTGGACGATACTGGGTCCAGTATTGTCCGCCCGACGGTGGCGAACAATAATTTTGAGATCAAATCGAGCGTTATCCAAATGATCCAAAACGCCGTGCAGTTCGATGGACAGCCGGATGAGGACCCGAACGTTCATTTGTCTAGTTTTTTGGAGATTTGCGACACTTTTAAGATTAATGGCGTCACTGATGACGCCATTCGTTTGCGCCTTTTTCCATTCTCCCTCAGATCCAAAGCTAAGGCGTGGTTGAATTCCCTCCCACGAGGATGTATCACCACCTGGGCCGAGCTTGCGGAGCGGTTCTTAACGAAGTATTTTCCGCCCGCCAAAACTGCAAAGTTACGGGCGGACATTTCTTCGTTCATGCAGAATGATTCTGAGTCTCTTTTTGAGACTTGGGAGCGCTTTAAGGAATTCCTTCGCAAGTGTCCGCACCACGCGCTGCCTGCGTGGTTGCAGGTCCAAATCTTCTACAATGGGCTTAATTATCAGACGCGTCAAATGATTGACGCGGCTGCCGGGGGTACCTTGAATAATAAGACCCCCGAGGCTGCCCAAGCTCTTATTGAAGAGATGGCTATGAACGCCTACCAATGGAACGTCCCTCGGGGACGTCCCAAGCAGGCGGCCGGCCTCTTCGAAGTGGATGCCACTGCCCACTTAGCCCTTCAAGTTGAAAGGCTGACAAAGCAGGTGGCGGAGATGTCTGTTGCCTCCACCACTCCTCCTTGGGCGATTCCCCCTAATGCCGGCGTAGCAAATGAATTCGTAGACTACGTGGGAAATGCTGGGCGACCTTCCTTCAACCCCAATAACAACCCTTATAGCAATAACTATAATCCGGGTTGGAGGAACCACCCCAACTTCTCATGGAGCAATCCGAATAATGCGCAGCGCCCCCCCAATTCTTTCGCGCCTGGATTTCTGCCGCCTCCCCTCTTCTAAAACCCTCCCCGATGGAGGATAATTTTTCTAAATATATAGCTTCCAACGAGTCAAATATCCGGAACATCACCGGATCGCTAAAAAACTTAGAACTCCAGGTTGGACAGCTAGCGCGAATGATGTCCGAGCGCGCGCTCGGGGCACTGCCGGGAAACACGGAGCCCAATCCGCGGGAAAATATCAACGCTATAACCCTCCGTAGCGGAAAGGAGGTGATCGATCCAAAACGGACCGATCCTCAGGTACATATTTCACCTCCGACCCCTCTTCCCCCTTCTTTGATTACGCCGCCTTTACAAATTTTAAATGAAAAAATTATTAAAACGCCCTTGCCGTATCCGCATAAACTTAATAGTGAGTGTAAGGACGCGCAATTTGAAAAATTTATTTTATTATTAAAACAAATTCATATTAATGTTCCCTTCTGCGAGGCACTCTCTCAGATGCCTAAATATGCGAAATACCTAAAACAACTTCTTTCCAATAAACAAAAATTAGAAAATATTTCGCATATTTCTCTTAATGCTGACTGCTCAGCGGCTCTTACTAATAAATTGCCCCTAAAAAGAAATGACCCGGGACGGTTCTCCATCCCGTGCCTTTTTGGCAATATATTAGTAAAATACGCTCTTGCAGATTTAGGCGCGAGCATTAATTTGATGCCGTTCTCGCTCTTTCAAAAATTAGGTTTGGGCACTCCGGCCCCTACTAAAATGCGAATCCAACTAGCGGATCGCTCGGTTAAGTTTCCCGTCGGGGTAGTGGAGGACGTACTTGTCCGAGTTGATAAGTTTATCTTTCCGGTAGACTTCGTCATCTTGGACATCGAGGAGGACACTGATGTACCAATTATACTCGGTCGCCCTTTTCTCGCCACCTCCCGCGCATTAATTGATGTCAGTAACGGTCGTCTCCTCCTTCGGGTAGGAGATGACGAAGTTACTTTCTCTATTAATCCCTCCATAGGAGACTCGTCATCGAGCGATGACTTTTGTTATAATTTAGACACATATCTCGGAGATTGTTCTTCCCCTATTTTTGAGTCTACGTTTTTAAATGACGATCTTTTTGCGCTCGAAAATTTTAACTGCGATGAGGATACGTCTATAGACTTGCCTTTCGAACCAATTGGTAAGAAAGACATAGGAATTAAAACCTCGTTAGAAGAACCGCCCTGCCTTGAACTCAAACCCCTACCCGATTCACTCAAATACGCCTTTTTGGGGAAAGATGATACACTCCCTGTTATCATTTCTTCGCATTTGAGCGAATCGGAGACTTCCGATTTATTGGGAGTTTTGCTTAAACATCGCCACGCAATTGCTTGGCAAATTTCTGATCTCAAAGGGATTAACCCGTCTTTCTGCACCCATAAGATTTTTCTTCTAGATAATTGCCGCAAAACTATTCAGCCGCAGCGACGTCTTAACCCAAACATGAAAGACGTCGTTAAGGCCGAAATTATTAAATTATTAGATGCGGGGATTATTTATCCCATATCGGATAGTACGTGGGTTAGTCCCATTCACGTGGTGCCCAAAAAGGGCGGTCTTACCGTAGTGGAGAATGAGCACAATGAACTCGTCCCAACTCGTACTGTTACGGGTTGGCGGGTGTGCATCGATTATCGAAAACTAAATGACGCCACCCGTAAGGATCATTTCCCATTACCATTTTTAGACCAAGTTTTAGAGCGTTTGTCTGGTCATCCGTATTTTTGTTTTCTCGATGGATTATCGGGGTTTTTCCAAATCCCCATTTCCCCCGATGACCAAGAGAAAACAACTTTTACCTGCCCGTTTGGTACCTTCGCATATCGAAGAATGCCATTTGGCCTTTGCAACGCGCCCGCTACATTCCAAAGATGTATGCTGGCGATCTTTGGCGAGCTGGTAGGAGACATTATGGAAGTCTTTATGGATGACTTCTCTGTTTTCGGAAGCTCTTTCCCGTCCTGTCTTCATAATTTAGACCGTGTCCTTCAGCGATGCGAGGACACGCATCTTGTTTTAAATTGGGAAAAATGTAACTTTATGGTTCGAGAAGGTTTGGTTCTCGGCCATATGATTTCGTCTAAGGGGATGGAGGTCGATAAGGCCAAAGTTGAAATTATAGAAAAACTTCCCCCGCCTTCCAACGTTAAATCAATTAGGAGTTTCTTAGGGCACGCGGGCTTTTATAGACGTTTTATTCAAGATTTTTCAAAAATAACAAAGCCGCTAACTCGCCTCTTGGAAAAGGAATCAAATTTTGTCTTTGATAGCGAATTTGAGTCTGCATTTAATTTCATAAAACAAAAACTTATCAATTCACCTATTTTAGTGGCGCCCGATTGGACCCTTCCGTTCGAGATTATGTGCGACGCTAGTGATATTGCCGTAGGAGCCGTTCTTGGCCAACGTATAAACAAATATTTTCATCCTATTTACTACGCTAGCAAGACCCTCACTTCCGCACAAGGAAATTATACGACAACGGAAAAGGAACTTTTAGCCGTCGTATTTGCTTTCGATAAGTTTCGCTCGTATCTAACGTTATCCAAAGTTATCGTATTTACCGACCATTCCGCCTTAAAATATTTGTTAGCAAAAACGGACGCCAAACCCCGCCTTCTTCGATGGATCCTCCTCTTGCAGGAGTTCGATTTAGAGATCCGGGATAAGAGGGGCGCGGAAAATTTAGCCGCCGATCACCTCTCCCGCTTAGAAAATCCCACTGCGGAAGCGCTCGTCGAATCTGACATAAATGATAGATTCCCCGAGGAACGCCTCCTAGCCATAACTACTAGTTCTTCTTCCCCGCCTTGGTTCGCAGATTTTGCAAACTATTTAGTTGCGAGGGTACTTCCAAAAGACTTTTCAAGCCAGCAAAAGAAGAAATTCTTTTCTGACTTGAAATATTTCTTTTGGGAGGACCCTTTCCTTTTTCGTCTCTGCGCGGACCAAGCAGTCCGAAGATGTGTCGCGGGTGTGGAGTGCACGCAAATCCTTAGGCACTGCCACGAGGGTCCGGCTGGTGGGCATTATCAAGCTAACCGGACCGCGCGGAAGGCGCTAGAGGCGGGCTTCTTTTGGCCCACTCTATTCAAAGACGCTCACAATTTTGTGCGCGCATGCGATAGCTGTCAGCGGTCGGGTAACATCTCTCGTCGCGACGAGATGCCCCAAAACATGTTTTTAGAATGCGAAGTCTTCGATTTATGGGGCATAGATTTTGTTGGCCCCCTACCTCCGTCTTTCAAAAATATGTATATTTTAGTAGCGGTCGACTACGTATCAAGATGGGCGGAAGCGCAAGCTCTCCCCACCAACGATGCGCGAGTCGTCGTTACATTTCTTAAAAAGCTATTTTCTCGCTTCGGCACTCCACGCGCTATTGTAAGTGATCGGGGGACGCATTTCTGCAACACCCAGATGGCTAAGACGTTAGCTAGATACGGCGTCACGCACAAACTTGCCACCCCCTACCACCCGCAAACTAGTGGCCAAGTAGAGGTAGTAAATCGGGAGATAAAGCGCATATTAGAGAAAACCGTTTCACTTAATAGGAAAGATTGGTCCATCAAGCTCGACGATGCGTTGTGGGCTTATCGTACCGCATACAAAACCGCAATTGGTTGTACGCCGTATCGATTAGTGTACGGCAAAGCGTGTCATCTACCCGTCGAATTAGAACATCGCGCACTTTGGGCTTTAAAACTTTTAAATCTCGACGCTAACTTAGCCGCCCAAAATAGAAAACTGCAACTAAACGAGCTCGATGAATGGCGTGCCAACGCATACGAGAGCAATAAGTTCTATAAGGAGCGTTCTAAGTTTTATCACGACCGAAAACTCAAGCCCCCAAAAACTTTTTCTCCAGGCGATCTTGTCCTTCTTTATAACTCTCGACTTAGACTTTTCCCCGGGAAACTTAGATCACGTTGGTCCGGCCCCTTCAAAGTTGAAGAGGTTTGGCCTTATGGGACCGTACTCGTCTCCCACCCGGATAAAGGCTCGTTTAAAGTGAACGGTCATCGCTTAAAATTATACATAGCAGGCGATCCTGTGGGCGGTAACTTCGAATCCATAACCCTCCTCGATATATAAACCGCCAATATAGTCAAGCTACGTGACTATAAACAAAGCGCTCCTGGGAGGCACCCCATGTTTATCTTTTTCGCTATCTCTTTACCTTTTTCTTTGCTATTTTTCTTCCTAATGCAGGGTTCCTAAACTGCGCCTCCCCCACCTCCTCTCAGGGAAGCTTCTACCCCCCCCCCATTTCTTTCTTTTCTTTGTATATATTTTCTTCCCTGTTTTGTTCCGCATACTTACGTTACAACATTGGGGACAATGTTGGACTTAAGTATGGGGGTGTTTTCTCTTGTTTTCTCGCTTTCTTTTTCATATTTCTATTTTCTGCACTGTCTTTCTATTTAACTTATGAACAAACAAAAAAATATATACAAAAAAAAAAAAAAAAAAACTATAAAAATAACAAAAACTTCAAAAAAAAATTTTGAACATGAAAACAAAATCCCAAAAACTTAAGTTTTTTTTTTTTCTCTGTCTTTAAAATGTTTTTGTCTTTTTAAAGCAAAAATCCAAAAAAAAAAAAAACACAAAAAAATTAGAAAACAAAAACTTCAAAAAAAAAATTTTGAACATGAAAACAAAATCCCAAAAACTTAAGTTTTTTTTTTCTCTGTCTTTAAAATGTTTTTGTCTTTTTAAAGCAAAAATCCAAAAAAAAAAAAACACAAAAAAATTAGAAAAAAAAAACTTCAAAAAAAAAAAATTCATAAAACCAAAATTCCAAAAACATGTTTAGTTTCATTTTGTAAAAATCTGTGTAAATATTTTTTGTAAATAATCTTCTCTCTCCCCCTTCCTTTTCTCTCTCATACCATCTCTTTTTCTCCCACTTTCCGCAAAACCTTAAAAATCTAAAAAAGATAATAAGTTCACTAATCAAAAAAAAAAAAAATTATAAAATCAAAAAAAATCTAAAACAACAAAAAAAAATATTTTGAAACAAATAAATCAAATATACCATCCTTAATTTTCTTGCTATCCAAAAATTTTGCTTTGAGTTTATTTATATGTGAATTTTATTAATTCTTTGTTTGTTATTCGTTTGTTAATTATTGATTGAAAAATTTAAATATTCGGGGTTAAGTTTTAAAGAATTCATTATGCTTTGTTAAAAATAGCGAACTCGTTTTATGCACTACTTCTAATTTTTCATTAATAGAAGCACGTGTATTATGTTAGAAAATAACGATTATAGGATTCAATTATGTTTACTTTTAGCTTTCTGAAAACTTGGAACTTACAATTTATTAAGGTTGCTCTCAAAATTATTTTTTTTAATAAAAAATCTAGTTTTCTTTTCTCACCGTCCTTATCATGACCGACTTGGCATGATAAAATTGTTATCCTTAAAAGATCCTATGTCAATGGGAATAAGATTTCATTCCGTAAACATAGGCACCCAATAGATTAAAAGATTATATGCTATGGAGTAAGAGGATAAAATTCATTACTCCTACACATATACATTGGGTTAACATTTATTTTGAAGTTGAAAAAAAATCGATATTAGGAAAATAAGATTTCGTTTTCCTAATAATCCAAAAAAAAAAAACATGGAGGTTCGAGAAAAAATTACCTCGCCTCAAACATCAAAAACCTCTTCATAAACCAACATCATAGCCAATTTCATGATTCTAGATTTAATTCAAAAATCGTTTTGAGAGCATAATTTGTAAATTGCATTATTTCCAGTAAAACTCCTATAGGCTAAAAGTTCATATAATTCCAAACTATTCTTGTTAATCTAACCTTTACAATTATTGCTTTCTATTTGATTATATCAAGAAGTCTTTTGGCCGAAACTTTTGCGCTATTTAAATCATCTTCATAAATTTAGGACTTAACTCTTACGCCCCGTTTATTTATTTAGATCTCTCTTATAATTGATTAAGCGATAGCTAAACTTAGAGTTTTTTTTATTCATTATAAGTTCATCTCAAACTTTTGCTCTGGAATAGCAAAAGCTTAAGTATGGGGGTATTTGATGAGTCGTAAATATACCTAATTTTATGTACATTACTTAAGTCGTTTTATTTAATTTTTGTCATTTCTACTTGTTTTTATTCAATAAAATGCTCCTATTTTTGTAAATATTATACTAACTTGCTTTATTTTATTTTTCAGTGAAAAAAGTCAAAATCTGCAAAAAAATGACATGTCACGCCCGTGACATATTGGTCACGCCCGTGACCAGGGCGTGACAGCTCAAAATCCCGAAAAGAAGCCAATGTTGAAGATAAAAGCCTGACACGCCCGTGTTCCATAATTCGACACGCCCGTGTCAATCTGACACGGGGCGTGACCCAGCCGTGTCCATCCCGCTTGATAATTTCAACTCAACTTTCGTCGACCCAAGAGGGACACGCCCGTGTCCGATGTGCGCCACGCCCGTGTCCGCCCCGACAAACTGCCGCCGGCGAATCCCGAAGTCAACATCGCCTTAAAGCGCCGAATGACACGCCCACCGTCACGCCCGTGACCCTGGGGCGTGACCGCCGCGTTTTCGGCCGGAGAGTCAAATCGCCCTCAAATCCGTCAGGTCGCCGAATCCCGCGGTAAATAGTGCTGACACGCCCCCCGACACGCCCGTGTCGGAGGGCGTGTACTTGGAAATTTTTGCCTATAAAAAGGCAGCTGCTGTATGAGTTAAGGGTTCCCAAAATCCGAACCATTTTGATGTATTAGGGCTGCTGTTGGAGTTGCTTTAGTGCTATGTAAGGATCCCCCTCCCTCTCCTTTTTAAGTTTGTATGTTTGAACTCTTGTAATCACCTTTCTTTTATAATAAAATCGTTATTATTTCATCTTACATGCTTTGAAATTTCTCCAAATAGCCTCCTTTTCATCAATCTTATATACTTTCATTGTTATTTTCATAATGCGTGTGTGTGTGTATGAGCTTAAAATTGCAAAAATTATGTTTTAAAACGCAAATGTTCATGTTTTATTTTCAATTATAACAAAATTCATAGCCGTTATTATGGCCGTTTTCATTCTCAAACTCTTTAAATTTGGATAGACTTAGGATTTTCATACTTCAAAATGCGCTTTTATGAACTTGTAAAACATTAAAAAAGGGTAGTTTTCATTCCTCTTAACTTAGCTTTTACTTTGTCTTAACTATAAAACTACTGCTTCTTTTTAGCTTACTCCCTCTTTTTAAACCATTTTTCAAGGCTATAGTAATGTATAAATTGTCATTTTTTATTTTTCATAAACTTGCATTTTAAGTAGTTACAAAAAATATTTTCGCTCGAACAATTTTTATTTTCACTTTTTTAGCATTTCTATCAAAATCTAACGGTAAAAATGTAACCGTTTTAATTTTTCGGGCACTTGCCTTTCTCACTTTAATTTGAAAACTTTTTGCTCAAACAATTCTTATTTTGCCTTTTTATGCATTTCTACTGCATTCCAGCGGTAGAAATGCAGTCATTTTAATTTTTCGATAACTTTGATTTTTGCAATTATTTTAGCACGAGTGTGTGCGTGTATGAGATATTTTTCAGCTCCTAAGTTAAATTATGCAAGTGTGTGTGTGTGTGTTTATTTATGTCGAGTGCGTGAGTAGTTCTATTCAAGTAGAGTGCGTGTGTTGTTTTTATTTTTCCGCCTACTCATTTGAGTTAATTGGCTGGATTCTATTCAAGTAGAGTGCGTGTGTTGTTTTCATTTTTCCGCCTACTCATTTGAGTTAATTGGCTGGATTCTATTCAAGTAGAGTGCGTGTGTTGTTTTTATTTTTCCGCCTACTCATTTGAGTTAAATGGCCGGTCTGTATTTTCAGTCCTACTCGTTTGAGTAGGACTTGTAATTTTCAATCTTTATTTTTGTTTTTCCGCCTACTCACTTGAGTTAAATGGCTGGATTTGATTTTCCGCCTACTCGCTAGGAGTTTAATGGTCGGACTTTATTTTAATGTAAATATTTAAGAAAGCCCTGTAATCGCATTTATTTTCTCCTGCTCGTTTGAGTAGGACTCGCTTTCATTTCAGTCCTACTCGTTTGAGTAGGACTTGCAATTTTCAGCTTTAATTTTCCGCCCCCACTCGTTTGAGTGGGACTTGCAAATTTCAATTATGCACTTTTCAGCTTTTATTTCCCGCCCCCACTCGTTTGAGTGGGACCTGCAAATGTCAATTATTCAATTTTCTCTTATGTGTAAATTAGTTTTATTTCTTCCTTTTATATGTTTGAATGAGTGCGGGTGTGTTTATTTGTAATAACTTTTCTAAAATTAGGTTATTTTGCTTTTCTTCTTATTTTCTTTATAACCTTTCAGCGAATAGTTTAGGACGCTCGCACAACCAATCATATAAGCTATCCCCATTCCGATGAGTGGCTAATTGCTTTTAGCCCTCGGTATCGAAGAGCTTTGGGATCTAAAATGTTTTAAATAACCAAATGTCTAATTTTTCAATTTAATTAAAAACTTAAGGTTTACCCCGGGTTAACGACGCGTAGACCCACATATCGATGTATGGGCTCTATTTCCGTTATCCATACGCTAGCTAGCCGAGAGGCCGTGCATATGGACAGATCACCCCTGGGTAGATAGAGTTCCGCACTAACCCTCGAGAGAGGAGGCGCGCTAACTCTACCGGATTGGGTTCCCCACCCAATAGCGGGGTTCTTAGCATACTGCGGGCATTAAGGGGAATCCTTCGTCGGACGAGAGCCCGGTCGAATAGCCTTAATGTCTAGGTGAGCGATATTCCTAGAGATAGGTGAGCTCATTATTTTGAACCTCCACGGCCAAGTTTCCGCATTAATTAAATTGAAACTTTAGATATCTAGTTATTCAAATCTATTTTTAATCCTAACGCAATTCGATACCGGGAGTTATCTCTTCATCGACTACTTTCTTAAAATCTATTTTCGTTCTTATTTTACTTAAAACCCTCAACTTCTATTTCGGTAAAATAATAGTGTTTTCGGAGGAGTAGGGGTAATCAACCCGTTCCCGGGAATAATACGACCTCGGTATTCTCCCGAATATCGAGTACTACTTGCGATAGGTGCACTTGCCTACCCTAGCAAGCCCGCGGCGATCGACTCACCGAACCAACCACAGTAAGAGTCTGTTCGCGGGCCAATCAGGAAGCAATAAGATTATTCCTTGCTTTTGCTTCCTATCAAGGATTCAAAGTCTTCTAGATGGATATGAAGTCAGCATTCCTGAAAGTAGACTTAAAAGAGGAACTATATGTGGAGCAACCACCAGGTTTTGTAGATCCTCACTTTCCTAATTATGTCTATAAGATTAAGAAAACTCTATATGGGTTGAAGCAAGACCCTAGAGCATGGTATGAAACATTGTCTACTTTCCTCATTGAGAACAAATTCTCAAGGGTGAAAATATATAAGACCCTATTCCTTAGGGAATCTAAGGGCAAGGTCATCCTAGTACAAATATATGTTGATGACATTATCTTTGGATCTACTGAAAATAACCTTTGCAGTAAGTTTGTCAAACTTATGCAAGGGAGTTTGAGATGAGCAGCATGGGTGAGATAAAATTCTTCTTGAGACTCCAAGTAAGATAAACTGATTATGGCTTGTCCATATCCCAGTCTAAGTTCACAAGAGAGTTAATTAAGAAATATGGTATGGAGAATGCTTCCACCATAAGAACACTAATGGGGTCAAGTATGTCTGTAGGCAAAGATGTGGCAGGGAAACCTATTGATGAGTCTTTGTATAGAGTGATAATTGGCTCCCTTCTATACTTGACTGCTAGTAGGCTTGACATCATGTATGCTACATGTGTCTGTGCAATGTATCAGGCATGCCCTAAAGAATCTCATTATTCTGCTACAAAGAGAATTTTAAGGTATCTTAAGGGGACACCAAATCTTGGTCTATGGTACCCTAGGAATAGATATTTTGAGCTAACTGGATTTTCAGATGCAGATTTTGTAGGCTGCAAGGAAGACAGAAAAAGTACCACTGGAACATATCAATTCCTAGGTGGAAGATTGGTGTCATGGAGTAGCAATAAATATACAAGTGTTGCTATCTCCACTACAGAGTCAGAGTACATTGCAGCAGGTAGCTGTTATGCTCAATTATTGTGGATACCGCATCAGCGTCAAGACTATGGCATTAAGTTAAGTAGAACTCATCTATATTATGACTCTACTAGTACAATTTCTATTGCTAGGAATCATGTTTCACATCGCAGGTCTAAGCATATAGTAATTAAGTATCATTATATTAGGGAGCATGTTGAGGGAGAAGACATTTTCCTAGAGTTTGTCTCCACTGACAAGCAAGTGGCAGATATCTTCACTAAGTCTCTAGACGAAGCCAAGTTCAACACCTTCAAAATTGATTTGGGTATGTTGAACTTAGAATAGCTTCAGGTACTCCCTAAGGAATTATGCTTGGTACAGGTTTGTCCTTTTTTTGTAGGTTTTGCAGACCTAGTGGAAAGGAAGATGAGAGATAATTCTTGTTCTCAAGTGGTATTAGCAGATGAAGGACTAGAGACTTTCAAGTAGTCTTCTCTAGTGGTGTAGATAATTTTCAGTGATACTGAATTTCAAGTACTCTCATGTGATATCAAGTGATATACAAGTCAGCCCTGTATAAGGGGCATGTTGGAAGCTACAATCCTGGCCTTATTTACATCTGCTAGGGGGAGAACACAGGGGGATAAAAATACTTGATGCTCCTTCCTGACTATCTAAAGAGGTCAAAAAGGGGGAGATATGGAGGTCATGTTTACCTTTGGTTGTTCAAGCTCAAGGGAGAGAGATATAGATGATGACTATGAGAAAGGATCAAGCTCCTTCATGGCAGAAACACAGGGGGAGAAAGTCATGGGGAGATTAATCTAAGAGAAAATCCTCTAAGGTGTAACTTTCCATGCTGAAATCCAGGGGGAGTAGGTAAAATTCTTTTCACTGAATTTAATATGAATATGCTTTTATTGTTTGTGTAATGTGTATCTCATTGACTAAAGAAGCTTGATCAGTAGTTTTGACATCTTCTAATAGGGGGAGATTGTTGGGTCCTTGACTCCAATGGCCCTGATTTGATGATGTCAAACATATCAGTGAGATAGACATAGTTGTATTTAATGTATGGTTAAGTTCATTCATACAAGTTAGTCTTTGTCGCATTGATTGGAGTTAGTTCAAGAAACAATGAAAGGTGGACTCAAGGTGGAGCTGGAAACTCAGAAAATTGCCTAAATCTGAAAGTGTTGAGTGAGGCAAGCTCACTCAACGGCATTCAGCTAATAGTGCTTAGAGAAGGCAGGCGGTCAAAGCTAACAGTATTGCAAAGGCAGAAATTGGGCTAAGTCCAGAAGCATTGAGTGAGCTCAACTCACTCAACACCATACAACTAGAAGCACTGAGACAAGGCAGAAATCGGGCTAAGTCCAGAAGCGTTCAGTGAGCTCAACTCACCGAATGCCATACAGATAGAAGAGTTGAGATAAGGTAGAAATCAGGCAAAGTCCAGAAGCATTGAGTGAGCTCAACTCACTCAACGTCATACAGCTAGAAGCTTTGAGTCAAGGTTATCCTGTCATAGCCTTACTGTGAAGAATCCAAAAAAACAACTAAGTCAGGAAGCGCTGAGTGAAGTGAAAATGTTTTAAGTTGTCTTACTTAAATAAAATAAAGGGGGGTGAATAGGTGAGTTGTGCATCTTTGCGGAATAAAAAATATAACGAGCAATGCACAGATAATTAACCAAGCAATCACAGAAGACACAAAGATTTATAGTTGTTCCCCAACCTTGGATACATCCACTTTCCACTCACCAATCTAGCAAAGCACTAGACTTGGCTACTCCACTAATCTCGGATTGAAACGAATCCTACACCTCGGAATATCGTTCCTACAACTCAATCCCAAATCTGGCTCTACACTCGGAAGATAAAACACTTCCTACAATAACTCAGAGAAAATAACTCCTACAACTCGGAGAAAGATCTCCTACAAGAATAAAATTAAATAATGAATACAAATAGTGACTGTTCTCAGATCGGAAATCCTTTTGACTATTCTTCTTCCTGGGAACTTTACGGCTTTATCAGATTATGTTGAAGATGAATCGGCAATTTCTGGATCTGAAAACTTCTGGACTCACATGAAAAAGTAGAGAATTTGTCGTTGACAGTAATCTTGATCTGTGAATCAATCTTCTTTGAATCTGTCTGGATCGAAAGCCTTGGCAATGAAGAAGAGAATTTGCGGCTCTCGATTTGGAATGAAAAGTCGGACTCAGAAACTTGGAATTTTTCTAGCGGCAGCTGAAAAATTCTTCTTAAAATTTTCTTGAAAACTTCTTAGGTTTAGTCAAAAAAGGCAAGATATTTTATAGGATTACCCTAACGGTCATAATCGTCATTAATGACATCCATGTGGACCAATCACGCGTTAATCATGTTTGAAATAAACGTCTGTCTGGACTTAGACATTTTCAGAAAAATAGACCAGGGTGTTCTCGAGAAAAAAGTTTTACTCGAGAACTAATGAGTTCTGTTACTCGAGAACAATGAGGCAGTTCTCGAGAAGAAGACTTAGAGAAAAATGATATGAAGGAAGAAAATAGATTTCTCGGGAAAGAAGAAAAGTACTCGAAAAAAATAACTTATAGTTCTCGAGAAGAATGATGTTTTGTGCTCGAGCAAGAATGATGTTTTGTTCTCGAGCAAAAACTATTCTGGTACTCGAGAATAATTATTCATCTAGAGAACAAAAGTCTAGCTCTCGAGAAAAGTACTCTACTTTTCGACAAATACATTCTGCATCTCGAGAACAAACTATATTCTTCTCGAGAATAACTTCATTCTTCTCGAGAAAAGGACTTAGAAAAATTTTATCCGAAGAACAATATCCCGAGAAGAAATGTCATATATTACTCGAGAACAAAAGCTCTACTCGAGAACAGCCAGAAGCTTTCTTGAGAACAACTTCCATTACTCGACATGAAGGCTTGTCTTACTTGAGAATTTTCATAAGTTCTTCTCGAGTACAACTTATAGTACTCGGGAAAAAGACTTAGACTTTTTCTAAAAAACTTAAAATCTTGGTTTTTTATAAAAATCAGCATCCTTCTATAGCTCTTGCCCTTAGTGCTTGTAAAGAAAGTGTGTCCTAATAGAGAGGCTACACATGAGTCAACACCATGGATCACACAATGAGGGATTACATTGTATGGCCCTGTGTTTGGTGACTCATTGTAGACAGACATTGGGATACACTTAGCAATTAAGTCATGTAAACACTTAGCTAGGATTAGTCACGGCCCGTTACCGGGTTGCAGCCCAAGCACCCCAAAGCCTCTCCGCGCCTGTTTCTCAGCAGCGGTGCATTGTTGGCCGGGGTCTCGAACCCGCAACCCTTGATAACCTTCCCTCAACAAAGGTCATCACCAACTGAGTTGCAGCCCGGTGACGGTGTCGAGCTAATCCTAGTGGGCTTTAAGCGCCACAGACGGTAAGGCCGGGCCGTTACAAAAAAAAAGTGCACTTTTTATGTAACGTCTGTACCTTACCGTCAGTGGCGCTTAAAGCCCACTAGGATTAGTAACGGCCCGTTACTGGGCTGCAGCCCAAGACCCCCAAAGCCTCTCCGTGCCTGTTTCTCAGCAGCGGTGTATTGTTGGCCGGGGTCTCGAACCCGCAACCCTTGATACCTTCCCTCAAAAAAGGTCATCACCAACTGAGCTGCAGCTCAGTTGGTGATGACCTTTGTTAAGGAAAGGTTATCAATGGTTGCGGGTTCGATACCCCGGCCAGCAATGCACCGCTGCTGAGAAACAGGCGCGGAGAGGCTTTGGGGTACTTGGGCTGCAGCCCGGTAACATGTTGTTACTAATCCTAGTGAGCTTTAAGCGCCACGGACGGTAAGGTACGGATGTTACAGAGCCAAATGTAACACATTATTAGATAGGCGCAGAGGGACAGTGAATGTACCCAAGATTGGGAAACACTATAAATTTGATTTGTTGTCTGTGAATGCTCTTGAATGCTGATCTAATCTAATCAACATACATAGTAATCTAATAAACAGATTAGAAAACTTAAATAGAGACAAAAACCTATTCACCCCCCCCCCCCTCTAGGTGTAATTGTAGCCTTGAAAACAAGACTTTTAAGTGATATTAGAGGGAGATTGCTCTTTAAAGACTTAAACGTCTGAGTGGATCTCCAAGGTTAGCTAGAAGTCTATCTCCATGGGTTCAGGAATGACCAATTTGGAGCTAAATGTTGTGAGACTTCCAATCTGTAGGAAGGAAGATTTTGGCATCTAAATAGTAAGGGTGAGGCAATTCATGGAAGATGCTGACCCTAGGATGTATATTACTGTTGAAGAAGGGCCATTCATACCTATGAAGGTCTCAGTATTGGATGCAAATATCAAGACCCCCAAAACATATAATGAGATGACCAAGGATGAGTTGGCTCTATCCTCAATAGACAAGAGGGTAAAGAATATCATTATGAGTGTTGTTGATGATTCTACACTCCAGAATCTGATCCATTGCAAAACAGCAAAGGAAATGTGGGAAACACTTGTGATCTACATGGAGGGGACAGATCAGGTCAGAGATGACAGGAAGTCCATGCTCAACCAAGAGTATGAGGCATTTAGGCAATCCAAGGGGGACAATATAACCATCTATTATGAGAAGTTCTTCATGATTGTGAATGAGCTAAATACTTATGGAAGACCTTTCAGTCACTATGAACTAAATGGCAAGTTCCTTAGATCTCTCCTGAGAGAGTGGGACACAAAAATCTGTTCCATAAGAGAAGTGGCAAAGCTGGGTTGTAACACCCCTGATTTTTTGATGATTTTATTTGTTTGGGCAACGTCAGATTTATGACGTCGTGGCGTTACTTTTAACGTCGAGTTGACGGCGCAATGTCGTTAAGGTATTTTCGCGTCCGTGCGGTTGGGTAGGCCGCATTCTTGTTGTAATTGGAAAATTTTGCATTTGGAATTTAAGTTAAGTAATTTTGGACTTGCTCGTCAAGTTTCGTCGCAATCCGAGGAATTTTGGAGACTCGGCGTGCGATTGAAGTTTTGGTTTATTTATGTTCGCAGTATACATTGAAGATTCATATCTCGGGAATGGCTCGTCGGATTCTGGTGTTGACTTCGTCGTTGTGTTCGTAGCATCAGTGTTTGCCTACGGTGCGAGTTTCGTTAAATTCGGCATGCGTTTGGGCCTCCGTTTTGATCTCGTAGTTTCCTTATTCAAAATATATAAAATATGAATATTTTAATATTAAAGTACTATTCAAAAATGAAAAATACTATTCATTCATATAGTTTAATTTTTGGGGTATATTTGTAAAGAATTTACGATTTATGCAATTTTAGTTTCTGCCGCTCGAGTGATTTAGGTTCTTACTCGAGTTATGTTATGTACTCTCATGAGTGCTTCTCCCTACCTACTCGAGTAATTTTTCTAGCTACTCGAGTAATTTTTCTACCTACTCGAGTAATTTTTCTACCTACTCGAGTAATTTTTTCTACCTACTCGAGTCATCATTTCTACCTACTCGACTAATCTTTTTCACCTACTCGAGTTGTCATTTCTACCTACTCGAGTAACCTTTCTTCATACACGACTACTTTTTCTGTTATACTCGAGTACTTCTGTTATACTCGAGTACTTTTTATATTTACTCGAGTGATTATTTCTTTCTACTCGAGTAGTCGTTTTCTACCTCTCGAGTACCCGTAAGTTTGTTCTCGTGTAGTCCGTTGCAGTTTATGTTTGGGAGCCTTTTTGAGCGTCAAAACGATGTCGTATGGGAAAATAGTTAACATGAAATTTGTGCGTCTCGACGAGATCTACAACTTTTATGGATCTACTTTTCGATTTGAAGCCATCCTAAACCTTAATTTTCGTCTTCCACGCACCCGAGCGTAAATACTCCGTTTTTGGACAGCACTTTATATATATATATATATTGAAAGTCCATCTAGTGTCAACAAAGTTCACCTATGGGGGGGGGATAGGTGACGTGCAACGCTTTTGCGGAATTTACGAATGTACCTGCACAATAAAAATAAACAACACAGCACACAGAATACACAGGCAATTTATAGT
Source organism: Platanthera guangdongensis (assembly GCA_039583875.1). NCBI lineage: Eukaryota > Viridiplantae > Streptophyta > Magnoliopsida > Asparagales > Orchidaceae > Platanthera > Platanthera guangdongensis. The sequence continues at coordinate 134,212,132 of CM077162.1, read as the reverse complement.
GGTTCCCCGACTTGGGTACATCCACTTTCCCCCTTCGACCTATCTCCCAACAAGGGACGACTCGGTCTCTTCTCCAACAGGATTGAAATCCAATCCCTGCACTAACGGAAGGAACCCTTCCACACGTAGGAGTCAACACTCCCACAAACCGGGTTGCACCCAACCCTTACAATACGGAACAAGCGTTCCTTTACAACAAAAGTAAAACTAGAATGTACACGAGATACAAACTTCGTTTGGAGACTAAGATATCCCTCTTTGTTGACGACGTGTTCTTGACGTCCACAAGGAGTCCACAACCTTAGATCTCCCTTGGAGTGGATCTCCCCGGAACCGGCGGCGGCAAGATGAGCTGCGGCTAGGTTCACGGAATCGGCGGAAACAATGATGTGAGGCTGCACTTCTTTGTTGATCCAAACTTCGTAGCAAAGCAAGCTAGGTCTACCAACGGTCACACTAGGATCAATCGTCTCGATCGATTCGGATGGGGAAGATTTTCCCGATCTACAAATCGAGAGCCAAGAGATCTCCGGATAGACACGTGAGACGCTAAGCTTAGCTAGGCTTCTATCGCCGGAGATCGGGAAGAAACGCAATCAACAGCGGCGACCAACTTGTCGCGAGCGGCGGCGGCGGCGGAGCGGAAGCGATGATTTAGGGTTTGTCCGTGCTCGCGTATTTCTTGTCTTCTTCGCCTGCTTTACTGTTCAAAAATACCCATGTATTTATACACTCTATACCCATACAATATGAGCGTTGTGGGTCCCACACGAATAACCCCGAATTCCGGTTCAAAATAGTCCAGCGGCAGAATCCGGTCCAGCAGCATTCAGAGAAAACGCCAAGTAAAATTCGTCGAGAATCATTGGTGATTCTCGACGAATCGGCGAGAATCAGTTAATGATTCTCGACGATTCGTCGAGAATCACTAGTGATTCTCGACGATTCACTTGTTGATTCTCAACGATCTTCACTTGGTATTCATGATCTGCTCAGCGACGGGTTCGGCGAGAATCATTAGTGATTCTCGCCGAATCTTACTTGGCACCGTTTTGAGGTAGCCGGAAAGAGTCGGCGAGAATCACTAGTGATTCTCGACGATTCGGCGAGAATCACTAGTGAATCTCGACGATTCGGCGAGAATCACTTGGTGATTCTCGTCGAATTATACTTAGACGAATTTTTGTCTTTCCACCCAAGAGCTGCTCCTTGACCCATCCTTGCTCCTTGTCTTCTCTTGCATATACACAGCCCTGTACTTGAAAGTAAGTGCACTCCAATAGAGAGAGTACACGTAGGCCAACACACTGATCTGCTCAACGAGGGATTACGTCGTGCAGACCCGTGTATATTGACCTACTGCACCCTGACATTGGTGTGCACTTAGCGTGGAAGAACTGCAAGCACAACTTAAGAGGTTTCATCAAATACATTATGAATTCATCTTAGCTTGACAGGTGGCTTTCTCAAATCCAGGTAATTGTGGATACAATACCCAATATATATATATATATATATATATATATATATATATATATATATATATATATATATATATATATATATATATATATATATATATATATATATATATATATATATATATATATATCTTTTTATGCATATATATATATACATATTTATATCAGAGAGAATTTCATGATCTTCTCCGATTCTTTCATCCTGAACCAGAGCGGCGTGATCGTGAGAGAGAAAATTTTTCGTGAACCTTCCGTTGGCCGCCGACGGTGCTCCGGTGCTCGAAATCTTCATCCGAATATAGATCCGGAAAGCTCTCGCCGAGAGCTATGCCATCGTGATAATATCTTCCCCGTTTCTTGAGATTGCTCGTTAGGTTTTTTCTGCCATAACCTCTATTTCGGTCATTTTTGTCTAGATTTCAACTCCTCCCACATCGTTTTGCACCAATCTACGACGTGGTGTGATTCTGTGCACTTTTCCGGTAAAACCAAGGCAAGTGGTGGTTTCCCCTCATTTCTCCTAATCTGATTTGATGGTAACGAATGAGTTTTGTTTCTTGATCTTCTTTCCAAGTTATAGTTATGTCTAATTTTTCGATCACTTGAAAATCTCTAAATCTTGTTTCACTAACTGAATCTGATAACTTCATATTGGTTTGATAGAATGTTTTTAGTGTTGGCGTTAATTGGCTTATTTATCATTATCGAACGTATTAGAGTTTATCTAAGATTGTAAATCGTCCGTAAGGGTTGATCAACCGCGTCTCGAATCTAGTAATGTCAAGTAGAATCTATCGAGCCAAATCCTGAGATATTTGTGTTATGGCTTCTATGGGTTTCTTGATTACGGGAGTTAGTGGACGATTCCACCTACGCAGTGTTTGTTACCTTCATTAGTGCCCTGTGGAAGTCTACCTGGTTTTTGGATGTCTGTGGTGTATGGCAGAGAGTATGAGACTCCCTCGCAGTAAGACGGATTATATATCCATTTTTTGGGGAGGTGAGTCTAAGAGTGACCACCTCGCCGTTGTTGTTTTTGGGTGGTGAGTCCAAGAGTGACCACCTAGCCCGTTGTTGTTTTTGGGTGGTGTGTCCAAGAGTGACCACTTCGCCCGTGTTTGTTATGGGTAGAGCAGACTACAGGTGCCTTATAAAGGTTTTGTATTGTCCTTTCTGGTGAAATATTCTTATGGTCACCTTATAGCCTCGTGCATCTGGTGTACTCTTGTTGAACGTGAAAAATCACGTAGGAGCTCTTTTCCTGTTAATGCCATGTTTACTTTTGTACTTTACTTCAATGTTTTTAGTCTTGGGTTGGTACCCCTGTTGACCTTCGCTTATTTTGGCTTATTACTTTTCCTGCCACCATTTCCACCTTCTTGCTGAGGTGTTCTGTCTTTGGAATGCCTGAGGTTCAGAGCAGTTGCAGTTAGCAGTGCTGGTTTTGAAGTTTTCTGAGCAGCAGTGTTGGCCGTGGTTGTTGTCTCGTCTCAGCGAGGTAGTTTATTGTTTGTTTAGTTTTACTAGTTCAGACATACTTTTGTTCGTGGCTTCGTGTCAGTTTGTTGGCGCCCACTGAATTTGTTAGTTGTTCGATACTTGCTAGCTGCCCATTTCTTTAAATGTGGATGTGGATTACTTGTTCTCTGGGAGGATTTATGCTAGGAATGCATGTTAGGTATTTTCAACTATAAAATCTACTACTATTACTTCATGCATTGCATAATTTAAAACTCTAACTTGTTATTTTTAGCAACCGTAAAATCTATCTTTCCTACTATAATAAATTTAGAGTCTTGCATAACATGAGTTGTCCTATAGGGATGTTTTTACTCATGTAGGATGTCTGAGTTTATCTAATCAATTACTTTTTCCACATTGTATAATATATTTTGATTTGTGGACTAGATGAGCCACTAAGCCAAGGGATATGGCTAATTATTGCATTTAACTGATTTTCCTTAAAATAACTTTAAAAAGGACCTTTCTTCATGTTTAGTTGGTTGTCTGCCTGAGCGTCCGCAGTTATTCCTTGCTGACGTGGCATCATGACGCGCATTTTCCCTTTCTCTGATATGCTTTTTATATGCGGTGAAAATGCGGGTTGTGACAGTTGGTATCAAAGGGAGGTTGCTTGACAATTTGTCGGGCAACCTTTCCTTGTAGGTATTAGGTGTTTAACATCATATCATAAACTCACTGATATGTCATCAGCACGTCTTGGCTGAAGCACGAGGCATAACATGAAGTATACGGGGCATATTATGTAGTATGGGATGCATAATATGGTTCTATATATGGATCCACCATAGGGGCAACATGTGAGGGTTATGTAGTATGGGATGCATAACCTCACCACATGAATGCGACTAGCACGTTTCTTTTTCGTAGCATTAGAATGTTATGTATTATGGTATTCATAACATTTTCATGCGTATGTAGCTCATAACATGCATTAGGGCCATTTTAGAATGCATAGCACAATCATGCATTGCATAACATTGTATAAGCACAACGTGCCAAGCTTAAGATTGCGAGATGACATATGTACACACATGGTTTTAAATGAGAAAAATGATAAAGAATACATGCATTCATGTCATAGGCACAAGAGTCAATAGGATGAGAGGTTATCATTCTATGTAGGACATAGCATCGTTATAAAATCACAGAGCAAGTTGCAGTATAAGAAAGTGTCTTTTAAGGATGGTCTGAACTAATCATGTGGCTTTGTTGTAAGTTAGGATTTTGATAGGTTGTTTGTTGCTTTTTAGAAATGCCGCCAAAGCGTCCTGCGACAAGGTCGACTCCCCAGTCGGAGGGTGAGTCATCAGGTGCACAAAGTGACGTGATTATCGAGAGTCTGCGTCAGAGTAATGAGGCTCTGTTAAGACAATTGGTTGTGATGTAATCGCAAATTGAGTCTTTGTTGTCTGCCGCTCCCGCGCAGCAACCTTCAACGCAAGATCCCGCCTCGGGCCAAGCCGTGCCTGATACCCCTGCTCCTCTGGTGCCCCCGATGGCGATACCACCAGAAATGAATTTCATATCGCACTTCCAGCAGTTGGCGACTCCCACCTTCGACGGGAGTGCTAACTTTGTGATTATAGATGATTGGATCATCTCCATCGAGGAGATGTTTTCGTATTCTGGAATTCTAGAAGCCCAGAAGGTGATGATTGCAGCTTATCAATTGAAAGGTCTGTCTAAGAGTTGGTGGATTCGGGAAAGAGAGAGCCTGAAGGAAGGCTGTACTTGGGAATCTTTTAAGAAGATACTGCTGAAGAAGTTTCTACCCTCGGTCGAGCAAGACCGCCTGATGAATAACTTCCTACATCTGAGGCAGAGACAGCTCACTGTGAGCGAGTACGAGATTGAGTTTAGCAAGTTGAGCAGATTTTCCCCCGATTTGGTAGCTTCGGAGGACGGTAGAGTGAAGCGTTTCCTTGGAGGACTAAGAAGTGATGTCCAGCAGTTGGCATGTGCTTACCGGGCTGAAAGTTATGCTGAAGCAGTGGAAGCCGCTTTGAAAGTGGAGGCGATTGAGAACGCCAAGAACCGCGATTTTGCAGCGAGGAAAGAGAAAAGGAAGGGTGTTGAGGATGGTAGCTCCAGGGCATCTGGCCCTTCTTCGAAGAAGAAACGTAAGGAAGTGTGTAGCTTCTATGGTCGTCCTGGCCACCCCTATTAAAGGTGCTTCAAGAGGACTGCCACCCTGAAGTAGCAGCAGGTGCATGCCATCCAAGGTACACCTAAGGGAGAGCTTGTGTGCTCGTTCTGTGCAAGGAAGGGTCATGATGTGACTCGTTGCTGGATTAAAGAAAGGATTTGCTTCCAGTGCGGGCAGAAGGGACACCAAAAGTCCTCGTGCCCCGAGGCTCAGTCCCCACTGCAGCCTGCCCCACTTCGAGCTCTGCCACCGCCACCAAACCTGGATGAAGGAAAAGGAAAGTTGAACGTGATGACCAGCGAGGAAGCCCAAACCTCTACGCAAGTAATATCAGGTTAGCCTTAGTTTAATTTATCCTTGTTAGTTATCGTTGTTTCCCTAGTTATCGTTTGTTTAGTTATGTATGTTACGGTTTAGGGGAGTTTAAGGTGCGGAATAGGTGGGCTCGCGTTCTTTTCGATTCGGGTGCCACCCACTCCTTTGTGGCCCGGAGATTTGTTAATAAACATCGCCTGAGTGTGGACCATTTGGGAGGCTCCTTCAATGTCAAGCTCCCTTCCGGTGATGTTGTGATATCTAACTAAGGAGTTCTGAGATGCCCTATTTATCTTGGTAATTTTTTGGCCTTTGCAGATCTGATGATTTTGGAACTGTGTGATTTTGACGTGATTCTGGGCTTGGACTGGCTGTCCAAGTATGATGCGGTCATCCAGTGCAAGGCTAAGTGATTGGATTTCAGAATGGACGACGGATAACCTATGAGCGTCTATGGATTTCAGGACAGAGTTTCTCCAGTCATTTCTACGGTACGTGCTTGTCGTGATATAGAGGCTGGTTGCGAAGCATTTTTGATTTCTATTTCTGCTCTAGAGACAGCTTTTGTTACGCCATGTCTTGAGGATGTCTCGGTGGTGCGAGAGTTTCCAGATGTCTTTCCTGATAGTCTTCCAGGACTTCCTCCGGAAAGGGAGATAGAGTTTGTGATAGACCTCGAACCAGGTACTCGTCCTATTGCTAAAGCACCGTACCATATGGATCCGCGTGAGTTGGACGAGTTACGTACTCAGCTCGATGAGTTGCTGAAGTGTTATTTTATTAGACCCAGTACTTCTCCATGGGGTTCTCCTGTTTTGTTTGTCAAAAAGAAAGACGGATCGATGAGACTTTGCATCGATTATAGGGAATTGAACAAGGTAACCATTAAGAATAGATATCCCCTGCCAAGGATTGATGATTTGTTTGACCAATTGCGTGGTAGCTCGGTGTTTTCAAAGATCGATCTTCGTTCAGGCTACCACCAGTTGAGGATTCGTGAGGCAGATATTCCTCGAACCGCTTTCCGTTCACGGCATGTACATTATGAGTTTTTGGTGATGTCTTTCGGTTTAACCAATGCACCCTCTGCTTTTATGGATTTGATGAATCGGGTGTTTAAGGATTTCTTGGACCGATTTGTTATTGTGTTCATAGATGATGTCTTGGTGTATTCCCGCAATGTTGAGGATCATACCCAGCATTTGCGTATGGTTTTGTCGACCCTAAGGGAGCATAAGTTATATACAAAGCTGAGCAAGTGTGAGTTCTGGCTACCTCAGGTGTCCTTTTTGGGTCATGTGGTAAGCAAGGACGGTATTTTTGTAGACCCGACCAAGATTTATGCGGTAATGGAATGGCAGAGACCTTCTTCACCTAAGGAGATTAGGAGTTTCTTAGGCCTAGTCGGCTATTGTAGAAGATTCGTGGAAGGATTTTCGGTATTGTCTGCTCCTCTAACTTGACTTACTCAGAAGAATATTGCTTTCATTTGCAGTGATAAGTGTGAAGAGGCTTTCCAAGAGCTGAAGAAGAGATTATGTACTGCTATGATTTTAACCTTACCTACTGAAGGAGTTGAGTATGCTGTGTATGTTGATGCGTCACACGTCGGACTTGGTTGTGTTTTAATGCAAGATGGTAAGGTGATCGCGTACGGATCGAGACAACTAAAGATCCACGAGAGAAACTATCTTACGCATGATTTGGAGATTGCTGCCGTAATATATGCGCTGAAGCTTTGGAGACACTTATTATATGGCGCGTTGTGCAAGATCTATACGGATCATAAGAGTTTGAAGTACTTCTTCACTCAGAAAGAACTAAATCTGTGCCAGCGTCGGTGGTTAGAATATGTGGCGGATTATGAAGTGGAAATTCTTTATCATCCAGGAAATGCTAATGTAGTAGCTAATGCCTTGAGTAGAAAGACCGCTAAGATTTTTAATCTGTTGGTGCCGTCCTTGGTAGAAGAATTTTTGTTGATGGATATTGAGGTTGGGAGTAGTACCGTTCCTGCTAGTCTAGAAGCGGAATATCCCACTTTGATTTCCCTTACTCGATCATATCAGAAGGATTGTTGGGTACATTGGTTAAATGTACCTGATTTGAAGAAGCCTCACCCAACTCAATGATATACATCATAATGTATTTGATGTATGTTGAGTTTACTTGTGCAGGTTAAGTAATCACTGGACTGAAGCAAAAAGTTTCTAAGTCCATGTGTCGACACCCAGAGGGAAAGTGTCGACACTTAAGAAAGCTTGTGTCGACACCCAGACAAGCAGTGTCGACACTTGGAGTCATTGTGTCGACACCTGGGATGCAGAGTTGACACCAGACAGAAAGTGTCGACATTGGAGATGTGTCGACACACAGTGAAGTAAAGTGCAGACAGAAGGTGTCGACACAAGGAGCTGTGTCGACACTCAGTGAAGCTGTGTCTACACCAAAAAGTGTCGACACTTGGAGCTGTGTCGACACTCAGCAACAGTCAGCAGAGACTAAGTTAAAGTGTCGACACCAAGAACAATGTGTCGACACACAACCAGAAGAGTCAACACATGAAGTAAGTGTCGACACCCAGCATAATGTGTCGACACTCAGCTGAAGACTCTACACTTGAAGAAAGTGTCGACCCATGGAGCCCGTGTCGACACTTAGCAAAGAACAGAATTATCAACAAAAATTTTCTAAGTACAAGTGTCGACACTAAGGGAATGTGTCGACACTCAGCTGAAGTCGCAACAGAAGATTCAAGTGTCGACACAAGGAGTTGTGTCGAAACTCAGCAAGTATCAACATAGAAGACTATGTGTCGACACCAAGAAGCAGTGTCGACACTTAACAGATTCAACACAAGAAGTTGTGTCGACACAAAGGAGATGTGTCGACACTTAGAAGAATTCAGCAAGTTACAGAAGATCAAGTACTTGTGTCGACACTCATTTTCAGTGTCGACACATGAAGAAGAAACTGTGTCGAGACATACAAGGAGTTGTGTCGACACCTTGTAGACTTGTGTCGACACTTACACAACTGGTGTCGACACTTGGTCTATAAGTGTCGACACTTAAAGACAGAAAGTCTCGACACTTTCTGACAGTTAGAGATTTTCAAGAACTGACTGGATGACATGACAGCTGCCGTTCCAGCCGGTCTACAGCACCTGTCAGAGATGTCAGAAGACAGTTATGAATCGGACCAGCCGGTTACCATGAAGAAGGCCTATAAATAGGCATAGACAGTTTACAGAAACTGTGGTTCAGATTATTATTGAAGTAATCATTAAAGTGGTACACAGAGTATCAACACAAGAAGATCTAGCTATTCAAGTGCAGATCTAAGAAGTTGGAGAGAGAGGGCTCCATCCAAGAAATCAGCCGTTGGAACTAGGCTGAGAAGAAGGTTCAGATTTATTCTGATTCTAAGTGGCAGAGGTCAAGGATCAACTGTAGGAGGATTCATTCTTATTCAGTTCTACGTTCAAGAAGCTTTGAAGAAAGCTAAGTCAGATTGAATCCGGCTGAGTTCTTCCAAGAACTCATCAAGAAACTCTCAACTCCCCTCTCTTGTTTCTGAGTTGTTGAGTTAATATTTGAAATTCATTTTTAACTTATAGGATCCTTTGGATCTGAGTGAATTGTAAGCCTGAAATTATAAAGGCTGAGGGTAGGAGATTGAAATCTCTGAGTGTAGGCCTTGTTGGCTGAGTGTAGGCCTTGTTGGCTGAGTGTAGGCCTTGATTGGCTGAGTGTACGCCCTTGTGGCTGAGTGTAGGCTTTGGGATAAAGCTGAGGTGTAAGGCTTTGGGCCTGAGGTGTAGGAACCAATTTAGGTTCTGAGACAGTGGAGAAGTTTGGCCGAATCTAGTACACTGCTAGATAGGCGAAGGGGGAAAGTGGATGTACCCATATCTTGGGGAACCACTATAAAACACTGTGTCTACTGTGCTGTGATTGTGATTTGCTGTGTATGCTCTGTAATTGCTGTGCATAAGTAGTTAGAATTCTGTGACATAACTGTTTTGCTGCCAGTAAAGTGTAAAAAGGATTAGGTCACCTATTCACCCCCCCCCCCTCTAGGTGTTTAGGTACCATATCTTTCAAGTGGTATCAGAGCCAGGTTCCTCAAAAAGGACTAACAGTCTGAGGAGATCCTGATTGGCAGATTCAGTGTAAGGCAAAATACAGCTTCAAGATATTCAAGAAAATCAAGAAACATGGGTTCTTCTGAGAATCACAAGGAATTGGGTTCCATGAAATTGCCCATTTGCAGGAAAGAGATCTTTGGGATCTGGAAGGAAAGGATAAGGCTGTTTATGGAGGCCTCAGACCCTAGAATCTACATCATAGTAAAGGAAGGTCCTTATTTGCCCATGAAGATTTCAGTTCTAGATGCAAATCAGAGAACTCCAAAGTATTTCTCTGAAATGACTAAGGATGAGATTGTCCTAGCCACCATGGACAAGAGGGCACAAAACATTATAGTAAGTGTCATAGATGATGCAACATTTCAGAATCTTATACACTGTAAGACAGCCAAAGAAATGTGGGACACTCTTATAGTGTATATGGAAGGATCTGAAGAAGTCAGACAAGATAGAAAATCCTTGCTAAATCAGGAGTATGAGAGTTTTAGACAAGGAAAGGGTGATAGCATAACTGAGTGCTATAAGAAGTTCTACAGAATAGTGAATGAACTCATGTCTTATGGAAGAGAGTTCAGTAACTATGAACTAAATGACAAGTTCTTAAGGTCCCTTACCAAAGATTGGGACACCAAGATCTGTGCCATAAGAGAAATGGCTAAGTTGGGAGAAATTCCTCCTCCTACACTGTTTGGTAAGTTGTTGTCATATGAAATGCAATTGACAGTGAGGAAAGAGGAGGAGAAATCAACAAGGACTGAGCACAAGGAAAGAACTGTTGCCTTCAAGACAGATGCCTTCAGGAAGTGCAGAAATAAGTCACCAACTCCACCTCCAAAGGTAGTTGAGACAGAGACAGATGAGTCAACACAACCACAAGTTGAATAACAGCACCAAAGACTGAGGGTAAAACAAACACGTGAAAGTGATGAAGACTTTGCAGCCTTCACTAGACACTTTCAGAAATTCTTAAAGAAGAAACAGTGGAGGTCAAGACCTTCTACTTCAAAGGGAAAGAAAGTTTTTTATCAGGAGAAAAAGCCTTCAAAGAAAGACAGGAAAAGGACAAAGTCAAGCAAGGCAACTGGTTCAAATATAGTGTGCTATTGCTGCAATAGACAGGGCCATGTTATTGCAGACTGTCCTGAAAAGAGGAAGGAATCTGGTGACAGGAAAAAGGCTCACTTCAGAGGCAAGAGAGAAAAGTCTTTTGTAGCCAAGAAGGAGAAGACTCTATCAGATATCTCTTCTTCAGAAACTGAGTCTGAGGCTGAGGCCTACATAGGGCTGTTTGCTGAAGAAGAAGAAGATGAATTCATGCAGATCATGGAGTCTATTTATGAACAAGAAGACAGTCAATGCCAAGGGCTAATGGCTTTGACAGAGAGTGCCAAAATCCTGGAGCAGGCAGGACCAAGTAAGGTTCAAAGTTCAACTCAAAATTCAGTTTCTTGTTCTAGTACAGATTCAGATTCTTCATCATCAAGTGATGAGAATGTATCTGAGTCTGAGGATGATATTCATCAGCTTATAGATGAATATAAAGTGCTGTTGCAAGCTTACAAGAAAAGCAAGTCCCTTGCCAAAAGTCAGGCAAAGGAAATTGCTGATCTTAAAGCTGCTGCAACAGATTCTGAGAAGCAATTTGATCAAAAGCTAAATGAGATAGCCAGGCTGAAACACATAACAGTGATTCAGATGGGGACTATCACTTTTAAGAATGATCAAATCAAGAGTCTGGAGATCAATCTTCAGAAAGAGAGAGAGAGAGAGCTTGTTGTTAGGTTTTCTAAACCTAAGTCAGTGCTACCTTTAATTGATGAATTTGTTCATCATAAAGGCAAGGCTGGACTGGGCTTTATTAGACCTGCTAGGACTGAGCAGTCCAAGGGCAAAGCCCCAACATTCAATAAGTCTGCTATAAATAAGACAGCAGAGACTGTACCTAAGCAAAGGTACAACAAGTTTGAATGTTGGTGCTGTGGCAAGGTTGGCCATTTTGCAGTGGACTGTTGGCACAATGTCAGTGCCAAAGTGAGTACCAAACTACCTGTTGGAAAGCCAGTGGGTAGCTTTGTCAGATTGCAGACTAACAAGTACCAAGGACCCAAGAATTCTTTGGGTTCTAAGGTTCATTAATCTGTTTTGCAGGTGAGTCCAAGTTGTCATACCCCAACATGGTACTTGGACAGTGGATGTTCCAGACATATGACTGGAACTAGAGGATTACTAAGGGACTACATTCCAATAAAAGATGGTCCAAAAGTAACCTTTGGTGGTTCTGAAAAAGGAATCATCAAAGGGTTTGGTAACATTTCTACAAACTTGGTTACCATTACTCAAGTGGCTTATGTTAAAGGGTTGAAACACAACCTAATAAGTATAAGTCAATTAAGTGATGTAGGGTATGACATCTCATTTGTTAAAAATGGTTGTCATATCAAGAGTTCAAGTGATCAAGAGATCATTTTGACAGGTTATAGGAAAAGGAATTTCTACTGCTTAGACATTATGATTGAGAACAGTGGTTCTCCAGTTTGTCTTGTAGCTGATGAGACAGTCTCTCATTGTGTCAAATGGCACAAGAGGCTTGCCCATCTTAACTATAAGACAATTAGCAAACACTTTAGCCAAGAGTTAGTGAGGAATGGTCCTCAAGTTAAGTGTGTTAAAGATGATATTTGTTCTGCTTGTCAAAAGGGCAAGCAGACTAAATCCACCTTTAGAAGCATAGAGAACAAAAATGTTGTGAGGTGTTTATACCTCTTGCATATGGATCTCTTTGGTCCAATGCCAGTTCACAGCATAGGTAGAAAGGTCTATACCTTTGTAGTTGTAGATGACTACTCAAGGTTTTCCTGGGTGTTCTTCTTGAGACAGAAATCTGAAACACCTAGTGTTTTCTATAGCTTTGTCAAGCAAATTCAGAATGAACTAAATAGTACAGTGGTCAAGATTAGAAGTGACCATGGTACTGAATTTTAGTTTGATAGCATGACAAAACTATGTGAAGACTTTGGGATATTTCAAGAGTTTTCTTCACCTAGAACACCTCAGCAAAATGGCATTGCTGAAAGGAAGAATAGGACCTTGATAGAGGCTGGTAGGACCCTATTAAGTGATACATCACTACCATAGTATTTCTGGGCTGAAGCAGTTAACACCACATGCCATGTTATGAATAGGGCTACCATCACTAAAGGGCTAAACAAGACCCCCTATGAAGTTGTGAAAGGCAGGAAACCAAACCTTTCCTATTTCAGGATCTTTGGTTGCAAATGCTTCAAACTTAACAATGGAAAGTCTTACTTGACTAAGTTTGCTGTCAAGTCACAAGAGGGAATATTTGTTGGGTACAGCAATAATAGTAAGGCTTATAGAGTCTACAACTTGACTACACAAGTTGTACAAGAATCTGTGCATGTAGTTTTTGATGAGACTAAACTTATTAATAATGAGTTGTCTAGTAGTGTATGCAGCCCCACAGGTTTAACAAAGAAGATGGACAAGCTAACTATAGAAGAAGTACCTACTGCAAGACAGCAAGTAGAAGATAGTAGCTGTTGTCCAGGGGGAGAACTACATGTGCCAATTGCTGAAGAAGTTCAAGGAATACAGAATGATGGAGATGCTGAAGAGGTTCAACCAGAAGTAAGAATGCCTCCAGCCAACAGGCATCTAAGAGATCATCCAGTAGAGCAGATTATTGGAGATCCAAGACAAGGAGTACAAAACCAGGAGCAGATACATGAATGCAGCAATCTACTCCAGTTTTCCTGTCTCAAGTTGAACCTAAGAAATTTGAAGAAGCAATACTGGATCCACAATGGACTGAAGCAATGCAAGAAGAGCTTAATCAGTTCAAGAGGTGCAAGGTCTGGGAATAGTTCTTAAACCTAAAGACCACAATGTAATAGGAACTAACTAATGGATCTACATGAATAAGATGGATGAACAAGGGGTCATCATTAAGAATAAAGCAAGATTGGTTGCTAAAGGATATAGGCAAGAAGAAGGTATTGATTTTGATTAAACCTTTGCTCCAGTAGCCAGACTGGAAGCCATAAGGATGTTCTTGGCCTATGCAACCTATCAAGGATTCAAGGTTTACCAGATGGATGTCAAGTCAGCATTCCTAAATGGTAATCTTAAGGAAGAAGTCTATGTGGAGCAGCCTTCAGGTTTTGTTGATCCAACTCTACCTCACCATGTCTATAGACTTAGGAAAGCTTTATATGGTTAAAGTAAGCTCCTAGGGCTTGGTATGAAACCCTATCTAGTTTCCTCATTGAGAACAAGTTCTCAAGGGGGAAAATAGATAAGACTCTATTCCTTAGGGAATCTAGAGGCAAAGTTATACTAGTCCAAATATATGTAGATGACATTATATTTGGGTCTACTGAAAGTAGCCTTTGCAAAAAGTTTGCAAAACTTATGCAAGGTGAGTTTGAGATGAGTAGTATGGGAGAGCTGAAGTTTTTCTTGGGTCTCCAAGTTAAACAGACTGAAAGTGGTTTATCCATTTGTCAGTCCAAGTTCACCCTAGAACTCATAAGAAAGTATGGTATGGATACATCCAGCACCATGAAGACTCCTATGGGGTCAAGTATGTCTCTCAGCAAGGATGATGCAGGGAAACCTGTAGATGAAACCTTATATAGAGGGATAGTTGGCTCCCTATTATACTTGACTACTAGTAGACCAGACATCATGTATGCTACATGTGTTTGTGCAAGGTATCAAGCCTGCCCTAAAGAGTCTCATTTGACAGCAGTCAAAAGAATATTGAGATATCTAAAGGGCACTCCCTATCTAGGCCTCTGGTACCCTAAGAATGAAGATTTTGATCTAACAGGTTATTCAAATGCAGACTTTGCAGGATGCAAAGAAGATAGAAAAAGCACTACTGGAACCTGTCAATTCCTAGGTGGGAGACTAATTTCATGGAGTAGCAAAAAGCAGATAAGTGTGGCTATCTCCACAGCAGAGTCAGAATATGTGGCTGCAGTAAGTTGCTGTGCTCAACTTCTGTGGATACAACATCAGCTAGAGGACTATGGATTTCAGGTAAGTAGAACTCCACTTTTCTGTGATTCTACAAGTGCTATTTCAATAGCTAATAACCCTGTATCTCATAGTAGAACTTAACATATTGAAATTAAATATCATTTTCTTAGGGAGCATGTAGAAAGAGAAGATATTTTACTTGAATATGTTAAAAACTGATAATCAAATAGCTGATATGTTTACTAAGCCCTAGAAGAAGCTAAGTTCAATAGATTCAAAATTGAACTAGGGAATAATAAACTTAGAGTAAGTTTACAGAATAGAAAATGGCTAGGAAAATTGGCTAAGTAAAAAAGGTGTCGACACATAGACAAGTCTATGTCGACACAGAATAGTGGTGTGACACTTCAGGAAAAGGTGTCGACACATCTAGGAAGTTGGTGTCGACACTTCAGATGATAGTGTCGACACATGTCAGGTAGGTGTCGACACATCCATAGTGGTGTCGACAATTATAATTTTTACTCAGAATTATCTAAGTAAAGTCTCGACTATGTGTCGAGTATGTTGTGTCGACACATAAACAAGTGTCGACACATAAAATTGTTGACTAAAGTTGTGTCGACACATGTGTGTCGAGACATTATAAGTCAGTGTCGACACTTATTGCCAGTGTCGACACATTTTAAGTTAGCAGTCCCGCCTGTTCATCTTCAAAATCAGAAAGGTATAAATAGGGTTCTGTCTTTGTTTGTCGACACGCTTTCAAAGTTTCGAGACCAAAACTACTGTGTCGACACCTCTCTTTTCTAAAGACAAATTCTACAAACCCTAATGGCAAAAGCATGAGGAGAACGTTAACGAAGGATATGAGCTAGTGCGCGGCGCGTTCGACGATGCAGATCAAGAAATCAAGGCGGTCGTAACCTAGTTGCAGATTCTGGGTTAGAATATTTGGTTTCAGAACCAACTAAGATATGAAGAAAGGAGGTTCTTGAATTCCTCAATGGAGCCAAGGTCGATGAATCTGGATACAAAATCAAATCTAGAGTTCATGGAGAAAAGGTTAAGGTAACCCCAAAAAGTCTGAGGAAGATTCTTCTATTGCCAAGAACTCAAGATGAAGAAGAAAATACTGCATCCAAGACCAGGGAAGCTCTAACCTGGTGTGGTCTTGATCCAAAAATGAAGATAGGTTCTGTTTTCAACAGAAAAGGCATGAATAATCAGGAAAATTCATGTCTGAGATTGTTGGTAAGGTATTCCTCAGCAAGCCTGGAGGGCATGACAGAGTGTCTGCCTATATATTGGAATCATGACAAGATAATCTTCACTTTGAAAACAGACTGGTCTATATGGTTTATGAGAAGATTAAGGGAGCTTGCTTGAAGAAGCCCAACCTGGGCAGAATTATTAGTCTATACCTAGCTGGGTGATACCAGAGGTAATGAGTACTGCTGCAGGCAGCAAGATAAACCATATGAGAGGAAGATGGATCTAAGGATCTTCAAGATGGGACAGGGTGTTGTCCAAGAAATGCCAACCCCAGAGAAGATAGTTGCTGAGAAAAGACACTCTCCTAAGAAGAAAGGAAGACAGTCCAGTGGCACAAGAGTCTACTAGTAGTTCTGATAGTGAAGAACAAGTTGTTTTCACTCCAGATGAACATGAGGAAGAGCCTGCAGTGAGGACTCTGCTCCTCTAGCTGGTGCTGAGATCCAGGGGAGCTGCCTCAAGCTAGCCCCATCCACAAGGATCAAAGCCAGGGGGAGCCTCCAGTTGTAGAAGAACCCTCTACACTGGAAAGTGAACAAGCCACCACCATCATACAAGAGGTACTCACTGACCTAATACTTTAGAATATCTTATAGAAGATGCTGATTTATCTGATGTTCCTCAGCAAACTCAGCTGGATAGTCCAGTACCAGATGTTGTTGAGATGACGCATCTGCTGTACACGTGATTCCTAATCCAGTGGTTGAAGAGCAAAGACTGTCTCCAGCTCCTTCACCACCAGAATACACAATGGAAGATTTATTCTAAATCTGGATCAAGCAGATTTTGACAAGGAAACAGATGCTACTGAGAATAAGAATGCTGCTGCTGAGGGGGAGCAAGTGCAAGTTCTGGAAGAGCCTATAAGGCAAGAAACTGAGAAGGCACTTGATGGCAACCTGAGAAGCCTTCAAGCCCTAAGGACAGGGTTGACATAGCCAGCACTTCTGCCTCTGAAGATGAGGAGAGTGCTAGGGCAAAGAAAGAAGAAACTGTATGTCTTCAAGAGAAGAAGTCAAAGTTATAAGAAAGCTCTGCAATCTATTGCCCCACAGCCTATAGTTTAGCAAGCTCCAACTGTTGATTATAGTGCTTTGATGATTGCCATGCAGATTAGATTGGATGAACAAAGAAAAGACATAGAGGCTTATGTGGATGAAGGGCAGAAATCCTTACAGTTTGATCTTGCCCAAGATATAAAATCTATAAGGTTTGAGATGAATCTCAACAAGAAAGAGATGACAGACTGCTTCCACAAGGGTGGAAATGCAGTGGTGTATTTGGCAACACACTAGGAGAATATCAAAGCCCAGGTAGATGACATAGCAATTAAAACAAGGATATGTTCTAGAAAATCAGTTAAGAATGAATGACAACTTGACAGCTTCTCATAATGCTATAGTCACTGAATTGAAGAACAAGGCTGCTGATTCAACCTATAATCTATGCTGCTGCTAAAGCTGAAATTTGATAAAGTCTTTCAAGAAGATATATCTGCTGTTAAGACTGCAATCCAAGCCTCCCAGAAGGTCATTCCTCTTGAACAACTTCAAAGCTCAAACTTTCTTTAAAGAGGGCATCAGATACTTGGTTAGTCAAATCAGATTTCAGAAAGATGAGTCGAGATATTAGGACTATGAGAAGTCATAAAAGAGGTGAGAGAG